>JABUQX010040851.1:0-17500 GCA_015478945.1 Trachelipus rathkii | reverse complement strand
TCTTCCCTTATCTTTTCTTCCCTTATCTTTTCTTCCCTTATCTTTTCTTCCCTTATCTTTTCTTCCCTTATCTTTTCTTCCCTTATCTTTTCTTCCCTTATCTTTTCTTCCCTTATCTTTTCTTCCCTTATCTTTTCTTCCCTTATCTTTTCTTCCCTTATCTTTTCTTCCCTTATCTTTTCTTCCCTTATCTTTTCTTCCCTTATCTTTTCTTCCCTTATCTTTTCTTCCCTTATCTTTTCTTCCCTTATCTTTTCTTCCCTTATCTTTTCTTCCCTTATCTTTTCTTCCCTTATCTTTTCTTCCCTTATCTTTTCTTCCCTTATCTTTTCTTCCCTTATCTTTTCTTCCCTTATCTTTTCTTCCCTTATCTTTTCTTCCCTTATCTTTTCTTCCCTTATCTTTTCTTCCCTTATCTTTTCTTCCCTTATCTTTTCTTCCCTTATCTTTTCTTCCCTTATCTTTTCTTCCCTTATCTTTTCTTCCCTTCCCTTTTCTTCCCTTCCCTTCCCTTCCCTTCCCTTCCCTTCCCTTCCCTTCCCCCCCCTACTTCCCCCCCCCTTCCCTTTCCCTTCCCTTCCCTTACCTTCCTCCCCTTCCTTACACCCTTTCCTTCCTTCCCTTCCTTCCCTTCCCTCCCTTCCGCCTTCCCTTCCCTTCCCCTTCCCTTCCTTTCCCTTCCTTCCCTTCCTTCCTTCATTTCCCGTCCCCTTCCTTCCCTCCAATCACTTTCCCGTAGCTAAATGACACAATTTTTTTCCCACCCTTAATAGCATAATTTTATTTCGAACAACAGATTTCCATTTGTTCATTGCCACTCTTTGTGATTTTCTCTTATTAGTTGACCATTTATAGATTATATATATAGTAAAATTCTCTTGAAGATACTTTACATACAGCATAAACTCCAGACCAATTAATGTTCATTTGTAACATTCAATAGAATTATATTTTAATATACTTTCTAAGACTTTATTATAGGATTTTAAAAATAAATTTCAGCTCTTTGCTTTTTTTTATAGATTTTTTTAAATTTATTTTTATTTATTTAATTATTTTTAAAACATTTGTTAATTTAATGACTAATTATTTCTAATTAATTAATTTATTTATTTATTTTCTTATTTATTTTTTTTTTTATTTATTACAGATAGAGTTATTAATCATATTTTAAAATTTATTTAAATTTATATTTTTATGTCTGAGATTCTAAACTAAAAGACATTTTAATATCACTTCCTTCCCAAAAAAGTATTTCGAATTTTGCTCTACATATGCAACTGACAACAATCGGTATTTATTAGTTATTATTTTCTTATTATTATATTATTATTATTTATTTTATTATTAATTATTTATTATTATTATTATATTATTATTATTATTATATTATTTTATATTATTATTATTGATTATTATTAGTTTATTATTATTTGCTGTTCTTATTTTAGTTTGAAGTCCCTCCCGTATTAAAACATCTTTCTTTTACTTTTAGAATTAAATTATTTTTTGATTTTGCGAATTTCTATGTGTGCATACGTATATTCAGCTACCCAAGAAAAAACCTCTTTTTATTATTATAATTATGTATTTAATGGCAAGCTTGCTCTTAGCATTTAGTATTCTTTTGTATTATACTATATATATTATTATATTATATATATATATATATATATATGTATACTATATAGGAAATATTTATATATATATATATATTATATATATATATATATATATATATATATATACTATATATATATTATATATATATATATATATATATATATATATATATATAAACCTACAGGGAAAAAAACAAAAATAAAAATTACAAAAACCACGAACTAGACTTTCGAGAGGACATACCGCCTCTCCTCAATCAGGCTCGTAACTAATAACGTTTATATAAAATTAACCATTCATATGTGGTTAAAAAATAGTTTGGTTGTTTCTTTAAAGTGATTTAGATGATTGATAAAATAAGACATTTTTGAAAAAAAATTTATGAATAAAATTGCTAAGATCATCAAGAGCATTGGCATTTAAAACATTAAAATTATTTACATTCTTAATTAAAAAAAGATTCTATAATTGTCCTTTTGTGTAGTATGTCTTCACGAGAGATATCAGTCTATATTTGCAACAGTTTGAGTCCTGTGTTCCTTCTCTTCTCTATGCTTCTGCAGGGATGAGTTACGGTCACAAAATTTTAGAGAGTAAGAATGTTGATATTGCCTTCTTTTCAGATCAGAAGTTTCTCCAATATATAAAGAATTACAATCTTTACAACTAACTTTATAGACACCGACATTTTTAAATTCTGAATAATCAAATTTTTTCTTTTATTTTGTAGATATTTTTTAGTAGTGTTGTGGACACTAGAAACAAGCATAAAATCTCTAGGTAAGTATTTCTTAAAATTGCCAGTTGGAAAAGGCACTATTATCTTGATTTTATAAGTTGCAGTGGGAGGTGAAAAATAAAACTTCCTTTTTGCTGCATGAAGAACCTTATATATAAAGGATTTAGAGTAACTTAAATTTTTAAAAACATTCTTAACATATTCTATTTCCATATCTAGATAAGATAATGTGGACTGCAAATTCGTAGACCCCTTAAAAAGACCACCTTCACAATACCGTGCTTTAGAAAATCAGAGTGACAAGAGAGCCAATGAACGTAATTATCCACGTGTGTCTCCTTTCTTAAAAGAATATCAAGAAAAGAAAGCTTATCATCAATTTTGTTTTATTTCCTGTGGGGTTTCATAATAATATTATATTTAAACGTTCATTGTGTTTTCTCCAGCTATATATATATATTTATATATATATATATATATATATATATATATATATATATATATATATATATATATATATATATATATATATATATTATATATATATATATATACTATAATTATATCAATATATAATTTATATTATATATATATATATATATAAATATAATATATATATATATTATATATATTATATATATATATATATATATATTATAATAATTATATAATTATCATTTATTCATTATTATATATATAATATATATATAATTATATATATACTATACTTATATGCACTGATCATATATATTAATTATTATAAATTATTCATTTATTAATATATATATATTATATATATATATATATAAATATATATATTATATATATAATAATAATTATATATAATATTTATATATAATATATATATATATATATAAATAGTTTAGACTTTTAGAGATATTTATACTATTATTTATATATATATATATTTATAATAAATATATATTTATATATAAGTATTATATATTATATATATATTATATATATATATATATAATATATATATATAATATATATATTATAATAATAAATGTATGAATATTAATTTATTTGTTTTTATATTTTTATACTTGTATATATATTTGTTTATTGATAAATTTCATTTAGGGAATGTAACTTAGGTTTATAAAATTTTTACTTCTATGTTAGAGCCATGAAATGTTCTCTAAATTTTGGTTCCTATTTTTATGTAATTATTAACAAACCTGACGTTCGTATACTTCGCTATAATTAAAAACCATTTGTTCAGGCATAAGATCCATTTTCTTCCCTTCCTTTTTCTTCCCTTTTCTTCCCTTTTCTTCCCTTCCTTTTTCTTCCCTTCCCTTCCCTTCCCTTCCCTTCCCTTCCCTTCCCTTCCTTTCCCTTCCTTTCCCTTAACTTCCCTTTTCTTCCCTTCCCTTTTCTTCCCTTCCCTTTTCTTTTCTTCCCTTATCTTTTCTTCCCTTATCTTTTCTTCCCTTATCTTTTCTTCCCTTATCTTTTCTTCCCTTATCTTTTCTTCCCTTATCTTTTCTTCCCTTATCTTTTCTTCCCTTATCTTTTCTTCCCTTATCTTTTCTTCCCTTATCTTTTCTTCCCTTATCTTTTCTTCCCTTATCTTTTCTTCCCTTATCTTTTCTTCCCTTATCTTTTCTTCCCTTATCTTTTCTTCCCTTATCTTTTCTTCCCTTATCTTTTCTTCCCTTATCTTTTCTTCCCTTATCTTTTCTTCCCTTATCTTTTCTTCCCTTATCTTTTCTTCCCTTATCTTTTCTTCCCTTATCTTTTCTTCCCTTATCTTTTCTTCCCTTATCTTTTCTTCCCTTATCTTTTCTTCCCTTATCTTTTCTTCCCTTATCTTTTCTTCCCTTATCTTTTCTTCCCTTATCTTTTCTTCCCTTATCTTTTCTTCCCTTATCTTTTCTTCCCTTATCTTTTCTTCCCTTATCTTTTCTTCCCTTATCTTTTCTTCCCTTATCTTTTCTTCCCTTATCTTTTCTTCCCTTATCTTTTCTTCCCTTATCTTTTCTTCCCTTATCTTTTCTTCCCTTATCTTTTCTTCCCTTATCTTTTCTTCCCTTATCTTTTCTTCCCTTATCTTTTCTTCCCTTCCCTTCCCCTCCTCCTTTCCCTTTCCCATTCTGACTCCACTTCCCTTCCTTTCTTCCCTTTTCTTCCCTTTTCTTCCACTTTTCTTCCCTTTTCTCTTCCCTTTCCTTCCCTTCCTCTCCCTTCTTCCTTTTCCTTCCCTTCTTCCCTTCCCTTCCCTCTTTACGGTATTCTTCCTCCTTCCCCCTTCCTCCCTTCCCTTCCCTTCCCTTTCCCTTTCCCTTTCCCTCTCCATCCCCTGTCCTTCCTTCCCTTCCCCTTCCCTTCCCTTTCCCTTCCCTCCCTCTCCCTTTTCCACTTACTTCTTCCTTTCCCCTTACCTTTATCTCCCTTGTCTTACCAATCTTCCCTCCCTTACATTTATCTTCCCTTCCTCTTTCCCTTCCCTTCCGCCCGTTCCCTTCCTTCCCTCCCTTCCCTTCCCTTATGGGAACACCCTCTCCCTCCTTTCCTTCCTTTCCCTTTTCTTCCCTTTTCTTCCTTTTCTTCCCCTTTCTTGCTTATGGTTTAATATTATTCTTTGTGTTCCCTTTTCTCCCTTCGTTCCCTCCCTTCCCTTGTCCCTTCCCCTTCCTTCCCTTCCCTTCCCTTCCCTTCCCTTCCCCTCCTTCCCTTTCTCTTCCTTTCTCGCCTTCCCTTACCATTCTTCCCTTTCGCTTACATTTCTCCCTTCCCTTTACATTCTTCTTTTCCCTTCCCTTGCCCCCTTTCCGTTCCTCCCTTCACCTTTCCCCTCCCCTTCCATTTTCCCTTCCCTCCCTTCCTTATATCCTTCCCTTCCCTTCCCTTTCGGTTCCTTCCCTTCCCTTCCCTGTCCCTTGCCCTTCCCTTCCCTTTCCCTTTCCTTTCTCCCTTTCCTCCCTTCCCTTCCACGTTCCCTTCCCTCCCTGTTCCCATACCTTTCCTCCCTTCCCTCCCCTTCCCTTACCTTCTTCCCTTCCCTTCCTCCTACCTCAAATATTATCCTTTCCTTCCCTTCCCCCCTTCAATAAGCCTTTCCCTCTCCCTTCCTTCATTATGCATTTCCCGGATTCCTTGAAAAGCCTAATTCCCTTTCTCCTACAGATTCCATTTGTTCGTTGCCACCATTTGTGACATTCCTCCTTTATTAGCTGCAATTGTTATAAGATAATATATTATAGTTAAATCTCTCGTTGAAGATACCTTACAGTACAGCCATAAAACTCCAGACCCAATTAATGTTTCATCTTCGTAACTTCAAATAGAATTAGTTAATTTTGAATATACTTTTTCTAGGACGTTTATCTATAGGAGGTTTAACAAATAATTTCAAGCCTTACTTCCTTTTGATTTTGGATAGAATTTTTTTTTAAATTTAGTTTTATTTATTTATATTATTTTTAAAATATTTGTTTGTTATTATGTTGACGACTGAGTTTTAATTGAAAATTTTGATGATATGTATTGTTTATTTATTTATTTATTTATTTATTACTTATTTGAATGGTAAAAAATAAAAAAAAATTTAATTTAAATTTTCATATACGGCTATATGTTTATAATTATTTTCATACTATAATTTTAAAATCAATTAATATAGTATATAGATTTTATATATTTATATATATTATATATATATATATATATATTTATATATATTATATATTATTATTTCTTGAGATCTGAAAACTAAAAGACATTATAAATCACTTCGCTTCCAAAAAAATAGTGATTTCGAATTTTCGCTACGTTTAGAAGATATTATATTATTATTAATTATTATTAATTATTTATTATATTATTATTATTATTTATTAATGATTATTTATTATAGTATTATTAAATTATTATATATTATTATTATTATTATTAATTAGCTTTAATATGAATGTGATAACTCGTTACATACTTCATATATTATCATATATATATAATATATATATATATATATAACAAATATAATCGAAAATTATATCTAATATATGATTATAAATTATATATAAATATAATATAGAAATAATGTAGAAATATATATGTTATACTATATATAGAATATATATATATACTATAATTATATATATATTAATATATTATATATAATATATATAGGTATATATACTATATATACTTACTTTAATATTATATATATATATATATATATATTATTTATATATCTAGATATATATATATAATTAATATCATTATAATATTAATATATTATATATAATATAATATAGGTATATATATACTATTATTATATATATAAAGCTATACTATATATCATATTATGATAATAGTACTGATAATATTAATAGAAATAAAAAATTATATAAAATATGTAAAATATAGGTACTATATAAATATAATATATATACTATATACTATTAAGATTTATATATATATATATTTATATATATATTATATACTATGTCTCTATAGATATATACGTATATATATAATATATATAATATTATATATATAGTATATAATATAGATATATATATATAGCTAAATTATTGCTATATAATCGGTATATATATAGATCAGATTTGAATTCATATATGTATATCATATATATAGTATATATATAGCATATTTTTAGCATATTAGTATCATATTAATATATATTTGATTATATTTTTACATTATCTAATATTACTATATACTAGTATATATATAAATAAAAAACAGCCTCCCCTCAAAGGGGCATTCCTATAAAAACTGATATAGTAATTACATATTATTTTCGGATTTTAATGAAATTTACACCGAACCAAAAGAAAAATCTATCTAAAACTATTTCTGATTCTGAAAGGATTGTTCAAATCTGCCAAATATAGAAAAAAAATTGATATTCAGTTCAAAACTTTTTTTAGCCGAAGAGATAATGTAATAAGAGTTTTGAGGAGTCTAATTATTATAAAACAATCTGTTAAATTTTTTTTTAACATTAGTTTAAAAATCTGTAAAAAAGTATTAAAATTTGGTTTAGTAGAGAAAAAAAATCTTATACCCAAGCTTTTTTTTAATGAATCTTTTGATTCATTCTTAATTATTTTTTTTTTGGAAAAAAATGCTTGAATCTAAAATTATGAATGTTCAATGGTTATTACACTTGAGATCCAATTGACAATTTGCGTTTATTTTATTGAATGGAAAATTTAGAAGAATAAAACTAAAGTTTTTTATGGTGTTATACGGCCAGTCATCTTGTATATATGTGAAGGGGAGAGTGTGTAGAAACTCTTCAGAAAAATAAAAATTTTTGGGATAATTTTCTTCATGCTCTTGACATTTTTTTATAAATAACGAAAAAAAGCACAAAGGGAAAAAGACAAAACACAACAAACTATCCGCAAGGCTGAAATAACATTGAAATTATATAATCATTAAGTTATATTTTATTTCTAAATCAAATGATATCTCGATTACAATGTATATATTATATATATTTATATATTATATTATCATAGTAATATATTATTATATATATATATATATATATAGATATCTATATATATTCATATTATTATTATATAGTATAATATAACGGAAAACATGTCATTCAAGAAAGTTGTTGAATAAATAGTGTAAACATAACCATCGTTGAAAAAATGACTGCGAAAAATTCTGGAACAATGCAAAGAGTGTATCTGTATTCTATATAGCAATCCCTGCAGACATGATGATTTTCTCTTGATTATACGCACGATCGTCCAAAAGATAAAGTGTTCATACCAATTAGAACTTAACCCAAATGAGAAACGAAAAAAAAAAAGCAGAAGTTTGTTAGAAAAAAAAAGCAATTTTTATTGTCATATAACAGCGATAAAAATTGTGATAACTGTCTTTCTTATATCCATGCCGCTCAATACGAAATTTTTCAAAGCATTTAATTACCGAGTGGTTATTACTTTTTTTTATTTAGACAATATTTTGTATATATGATCGTTTTATCTCTGTTCCGGTGAGAACAACTAAAGAAATAGGTTGGGATAGTACCAAAAGATAAAAGGTATTTAATAACGAAATGCTTATAATGCTATCATGTAGGTATATACATTAACAGTAAAGATATATATATATATATTATTATATATTATATTTAGTAATATATACTATATATTATATATTACTATATAGTATTAATTATATAAATAATATATATATATATATCTATACTTTATATAAAATATATATATATATATAGTATACTTATAGTATATAGTAGTATTACAAATGAACCCCATCCCTTGAATATAAACAATTTTTTTATGTTACCACGAAATTAGAAAACACATATTGATTAAAATCAAACTTTCCATAAAACAAATATTAAAAGGTACATTGATTGCAAGCTTTCGTCTTCCATCGAGGAGACCTCTTCGGGCAAAGGAACAGCGCATTTGAAAACTGCTAACGTGGAAAGACATTTATTGTTGGTTGGTTATTTTTTTCAGAGAGTTTTGAAAGTATCTTCAAGATTTCATATATTCATTTTGCAAATGGTCTATTTTAACCTCACTGATTTTTTAAATAATAATTTTCTCACTTATGGTCATACAAAAAAAATAATAATAATAATTTTTGAGACCTCTCAAGTTTCTAGTCTATTTGCAACTTTAGATTTCCACATAACTAAAATTAAATCTCCCTTACTATATAGAGAATATATAAAGCAATTTTGCATTAGACTTCCAAATGAATGGTAAATAAAGTATTCGAAAAACTCTTCTTTTAAACTTAGATTTTGTTCTAATAAATAAAGAATATATATTTTAGTTAAATAGTGAGTTGGTGTTAATGCCTCATCAATTATATAAATTAAATTGTTCATTTATAATTATTTTTTAATTATATAATTAAACAAATCATTAAACCCTTCTTCTCATAAATTTTTAAGCTTTGATGTCATTTCATTGTTTACGTCAGTGCCCGTCCCTCTCACCCTAGACCTTTTAGAAAGATACATCACTGAAAACTAGTATAATTTATCATTCCCTTTTCAAATTATTAAAAAACTTATCAATCTCTCCCTTCAACATATTTTGATTTGTTTTCAATGGTCAGTATTATATACAAGAATCTGGACTTACAGTGGTTATCCCCTCTCACCAAGTTTTTTAAGTAATATCTATATGGAGTGACCGAATATTTTCCACATTCTCTCCAAATCCCTTAACTTAACAATAGTTTTATGGCTTTAGAATGGCGTAGACGATATTTTTGTTAGCCACTTCCACATAATACAAATACACAAGATGTTCTAAATTTCATTAATGTCAGTACACCCTTCCATTTCAAGTACACGGGGGTAGAAATCCTATCCAATAATATTACCTACCATTCTTAGATACATTATCATGTTTGGAGCAACATTCTGTCAAACCATTAACCAACTATACCATTTTCAGATAAACCACTTTCACTTCCGAAACGATAATATCCAGTGGTTTTCACATTCATTCCAAAATAGGCAAAAATTGGTCTACTTTCTTCTCAACTGCTAGCGTTAGCAAATTTCCATATTTGCTCCCCCCTTTACTGAAACACACGAAACAAGTAACTTACATAAAACTTTTATCACTTTGTTATATCGCAATCATATTGTTAATCAAGCCTAACAAAAAAAGCTAAAAAAAGAGCCAAAAATGCTTCAATCCTCCAAAAACTAAAATTTCTTTTTTTCTACCTGTACCTCATTTTCCCACTACATAATATTAAAAATAATTGTACCTAAAATTATTACCTCATTCCCTTCGAATCTGCACTTCTCTAATAAAATTAACTTTAGAACTCCCTATACTACAAGGAAAATGTTTCTAAAGCGGTGCTCTCCCAACTAGCTTGTACATCGTTGTTGAAAGATATATATAGGGAAACCATAGATTTTTCAAGAAGAGTAGTTATCCGTATTTAAAACTTAAAAAATGACAAATATTAATTCACTCTTATTTTTATCAGGCAATGTACTTATTTTCTTTAAATGCATTATTAATTATTAATCTAAATTGTATGCAGTATATTTTTTAAAATATGAATATACTTTTACTATTAACAAATAAAACACTTACAATATACAACAGTTATTAACTTCTAAAATAGACCATTTGCAAAATGAATATATGAAATCTTCAAGATACTTCCAAAACTCTCTGAAGAAGATAACCAACGAACAATAAATGTCTTTCTACGTTAGCAGTTTTCAGATGCGTTGTTCCTTTTTCTGAAGAGGTCTCCTCGATGGAGACGAAAGCTTGCAATCAATGTAACTATTGATAAAAATTGTTTTATGGAAAGTTTTTATGGTAGATCAATAGTGTTTTGCTTCATAATCTTTAACTTAAATAAAAGAAATTTTTAAATCCAGGGCTTCCTATTTGTGATATAAAATAATACTGGCGTTAAAGTAGATTTATTCTGCATAAAAATATATATATAAATATATATGATATATTATATATTAAATATATATTATTATACTTATATATATATAATATATATATATAATTAGATATATATATATATATAATATATTATATATTATATATATATATAGTATATATATATAAAATATATATATATATATCTACATATTGATATAAATAATATAATATATATATGATATAGCTATATATTATATATATATTATATATATATATATAATATCTAATAGTATATTATTATATACCGTAGATTAATATATACGGTATATATATATTATATATATAGATAGATATATATATTATTATATATATATATATTTATATATATTATATATATATATATATAATACAGCGTGGGCCCATCGATTATGCAAAAGTAGTTCCGTTATCGTTACTACGTTACTTGGAAAAAGTAATTCCGCTATCGTTATTCGTTTTCTCCCTTATGAAAGGATAGAATAGAATAAGAGAGTGAGAGGGAAGTGTGCCGGAGTCGTCGTTGCGCAGCTCTCTTCTCTTCAGTTAATCGCGACTCACCGCGACCCAGTCTAAAGTGGTGTGGACACGTGGCGATGGCGTGTACGTGTGATATATAATGATGTTTCGCCGTCCTACTCTGAATTATAATCTCACCACCATATGTGCATATCTCTAATATATAACGATCTGATACTCAGACAAGATGTGAGTTTACAGTTATTACATCAAAATTTAATATTTATTTACGAATGAACGACACTTATGCACATTTATTTGTATATTCTTTTTTGATATTAAGTTATCAGGGTTTATAACAGTTACCGATTGTCTTGAAGCATCTGTCTGAGTCTTAACCCAGTTAATGAAATACTAAAATGATCTTACTCTAAATTATAGGTAGTTATAAACAGTTACCGAGTTTGAAAAATACCCAGTTCTTTGTTAATTGATTAGTTTTCTAATATAATGTACTTTGTCTCAAAAAAATTAAGTCGAATAAATATATAAAAAGGAATTGCCTCAATTAGAAAAGCAAAAAATTATAAGAGGTCAGTTGCTGAAAGTCCATCCTCTAATTTTTAAATAATTTGTAAAGTTCTGAAAAAGTCATTTATTTTGTGATTACTTTGAGTTTTTTCATGTATCAAAAATGGCATAAATTTTGAGTCTGGCTTCTGGTCGCAAAGCTATTCGTTGAGAATAGAAGTAACTCTCTTTGTACAAAAAATTGAAAAGAAAATTTAAATTAACTTCAAATATAATTATATATGATATAATTATATTAAAATATAATTATATATATATATAATATATATTATATACTTATTATAGTTATTTATATATATATATCTATAATATATCAGTTCCACCTCGATCACTTCCACTTTCTTGTCCCCGAAGATTGGGGAGAAATGGAAAAGAGTAGTAGGAAGAATGAGTGACCACAATTTTCGAATAAGAAAAAGGCCCAGCCTTACCGACCCCTTTAATACCTTTAAGTGAGAAGGAGAAACTCCGTCGCCTTGTCAGAAAATTCTTTACTTGCGATGAAACCCTCCAACTTGGTTGGCATCTCGTCAATGTAGGGGTTGTGCCTTAGGTGGGCCACAACCGTACCTCTGCACAAAAACCAACACTTTCACTCCTTATTATGCACTGTTCTTCTTGCCTCTAGGACACAAACAGTATTTTCTCTCTTCTAAGCCATTCTCTTTCGGCTGACTCAGATCACTTTTTCTCGGGTCTCCAGTCGGTCGATCCAACAACACTCACCACTTACATCCGCTTAACCAAAAAGACTATCATCCATCCATTCACATTTATGACCAAAGCATCTCAATTACTTTCAATTTTTCTTCTCTTTATGTACTCCTTTCTTCACACCACACAACTCCCTAATGCGTTCCATTATCCGTCAGGTTTTTATCAGTCTCCTCCACCTAAACATCCCCTAAGATTGTCCCAATCTGAAAACAAACGTTTGTTTACTAGTAGATAAAAAGACACCTCTTACTCCAGGCCATAATTTCACTACTATATACATTAACCACAGGTAAACTTACATTACCCTCATTAAAACTCAGTAGGCGCACTCAAGACACATAATCCTTTTCATCCACTTACAGGATTTAATTTGCAAGCTCTGACATCTTCGCACAGTCACAACTCTCCTACTACACTCGCCCATCATCCGTTCCCTTTTCCTAAATCCTATGTATCCATAATATTTAAAACTCAGACAACTTGTTCTCAAGCTTTGGCCTCCGACCTCTGCTTTTAGATTTAACCGCCGTCTTTAACTCAAAAAACTAATTAACCTTACTCTTATCTACGTTTACTTTCCAAACCTCTGTACCATAACAGTCTGGCACCCCCAAATCTCATCTACCAATCCTCTCACTCTCTATCAGATTCGTTCAACACAAATACAATCCAACATCCCATCTCGCATTATGAATAGATAAGAGAACCCGATGACCCACTTCACCCTCTCTTCCATTATCCATTCATTTCTACCCTACCCCTGGCTACCCCCAACTCTAAATTCTCTCATAACCCACCAGTATACAAAAATCGAATAACAAAGAGAACATAAACAGAGTCCCGCTCTGTCTGATCTTGCGCCGTGGTCGTGGTGATGAGTAGAAGATAAACCAAATCACTTTTGCGGATCCATTATTCTTACACAGTTTTCACTTATCAGGTCAATACCATGCGGTTGCGATACCCATTCAAGAAGCCATACCACCAACACCATATATCGATAACACCTGCCACCATAGAGCTTCCCTTTAATCCTATCATACGCCTATTGCAATCCTGTAAAACCTAAATACAAATTGGTATTTCTTCTCTCTGCATGTGTCCCCTGCGAATCATTTGTTGTCAATGTACAAAGGAGTATCTACCTCCTACACATTCCTCTCCAACTTCTAAATGCACCTTGGTATTCACCATCATCAGTCTCCCCTTATGTCACTCGACCTACTCTTTCAACAAAGATACCAGCATATATCTTCCTACAACAGTCGCAAAACTAATTCCCCCTAATATTCTACACGTTCAATGTATCCCCCCTTACCACGTCTATATAAGAGCGGTCACTTATTTACTGCTCTCCCTCCATGATCTGCCTTGTGGAACGTATACCTTCATAAACGCTTGGCTACACAGCTTCCAAATCCCACTCACGTCATATCTCGCCTCCATTCCTGAATACATTTCCACGCGGCCTCATCTATTGCCTGGCATTATTTTACGCAATTCTTTCAAAACTTTCTCACTCTGCCCATTTCCTCCTCCCTAACTAATAACCCCATCCCAAAAATACCTATTCCTATTTCCACCATCAAACCCCACACACATTCACTAATCATCTCTTCATTACTGCCTATGTATGTCAGATCGGAGCGTTCCCTTCACAGCTCTCTTACATCTTTTTTCATTACTTACTATGCTGAAGATTCGCATTAATACTGCTAATAATAATAAGATGAATATCATTTGATTATATTAATATAATAATATTATATATATACTAATATATATATATATATATAACTATATATATTATATTTATATATTATACTATATATTAATACATATATATCTATATACTATATATATATAATAAGGAGTTTTTTATGCCTTTAACGGAGTTGGTCAATTGCTATATCAAAACAGCATTAGATAGGTTCGAGTCAAGATGTGAACGGACTTTAAAAGAAACGGACGGAAAAGAGGAAAATATTTGTCGCAGTGTCAGTGGATGAAATGGCTCTCTGTATTGCAGACCAAAGTGAGAGCCATCTTTGTATGTTGTTGAACTCAATTTAATATGCAATTATTACTAAGTATTCAATTTACAAAAAAGCAGATTAAGAATATATACAAAATGCTAGTAGAACTGTCCATTAGAGTGAAAAAAATTGTTTCTGAGGTGTCCTTAAATATGTGTGATTAAGCGTATGTTAATACTATGGAATTTAATATGTCTCACGTAAGTAATTATAATTTTTTGGATAATAACAACAGAATATCTGTCCGTATATAAGTTTTTTATAGAATTACTCATGTTTTAAATTAAAATTTAAATTATATTAAAACCGGTGTTTATACTATAACTAAAAAATTACTCTCCGATATTATATTTTTTTGAAGTTTTCACATTTACAAATGGTAAAAATACTTATTAACACATAAATTATTAAACTCTCTCCTAATTATTTTCAAACGAATTTTTACTTAAAAATAAAACATCCCTCTAAAGATAATCTAACATAAATTTCATCTGCGCTTATACTTATATTAGTAAATTCTTAAATAATCTGAGTTTTTTTTATAAAAATATCTTTTATTTTCTCTCAAATGCGTTTGATCTGCGTATGTTTAAAATTGGTGATCGCGTAAATCATGAAGAATGAGAATTTTAAAGAAGAGAGAAGAAAACTGAAGGCGAAAATATTGAAACTTATGCAAGTTTAAAATTAGTTTTAGTGTCGTTAAACCAGTTGACCTTTCATTTTTCTACATAGAAATATTCTCGTAAAAATAGTTGTGATTTTTATAATACAACAAAGTCATATTCTATTTTAGTTAGAGAAAAGCCGTGGATTATTTTAATATAAAAAGTCTGTAATACTTACGTAATAAACGTTTATCCTAAATAAACTTTTAACATTATCTCAAATTTTAATAAGAAACTCTAAAAATAGCGAGTTTCTATATTACCTCATAAATGGACACAAAGAAATCAGTTCAAAATTTTGAATTATTGAAGTGATAGTTAATGAAAAAATTTAACAATATGCAGGAATAAGCAGTAGTAATGACGATAGATTCTTCGAATTTAAAGACACAACATATTAGAAATCTATTAATAAAACTTCTTTCTATTTCTTTGGACAATATATTCTCTTGTATTTTAAAAAGGTGCACGTATTCAATGAAAACAACAGACTTAGATTTATTTATTCAATAGTATTATTGGCTCGCGTTAGTCTTAAATTTTGACTGTTTATTATACTATGTATAAAAGTTTTCACATAATTTTAATTTCAAATGTTGAATGTGTTATATAATTTATAGACAGTCAGTCCCATATGTACGTTGACTGTGTAAAACACGTAGAGTTTTTCATATAATATAAAATTTTATGTAATGCTTTCTAAAAATTAGTTCTATTAGTGCGCAATAAAAGTGTTTCACATTCACTAAATTTGATAACTCTATGTAAAGATTTGATAACTTTGTTTATTAAAAACAGGATTTTTTCACTTTCTACAATGAATATATATCAATCATTCTTTAAAAGGTTTGCGGATATTTATGTAAAAATCATATATACATTCGAGTAATTTTTGCGAAATTAATAATTAATTACAGATATCTTAATTTTGAGAAGTCATATATCTTTATATAAACATTGAGATAAGTATCTCGTCACTATTGTTCTTGATATATATAAATAATTAAAAGATATTTCATTGATTTCAAAATAGGTGAATATATATTTTGTTTTTTGTTTTCAATCGACGTCGAGGATAATACGTGTTGTCTGATGTTTGTTGAATATCTACTCTATTATTATTTGGTGTGATAACGTATTTTACACTATGAAATCAGATTTTTTCGTAAATCTGAGGTATTTTACATACTTTTGGTTTGATATAAATCGTTTACTTATTAAGATGTATACCCAATAATATTTCATATATTAGTTGTACCAATGTAAACTGTGTGATATATTTATCATAAGAAAAAGACAATTAATTTTTTACTTCTCATTAAGATTATAAATTATCGCTTTTTGTCTTTAACAAGATTGTTTTTACACGACTAAATGATTTAAACAAATTTAGAATATTCTTCTGTAAGATGAAAGATCCACTTACCTCTCATTTGAATAAGGATAATTCCTAAATACATTTGAAAAATCAACCGTTACTCTCTTTTCTTTTACTAGAAACAACTTCTAAAAACTAATTGAATTAAATTTTTTCATGATTTCTGCTGTTTTATATCTAAGTTTATACATGTGTGCTAAACAATACAACACAATAATATTTATTATTGTATGGAGTTTGCAGCTACAATTCGAGAATTTTAAAAGTAATAAAAAAAGTCTCAATTTTATAAAGTGAGATAATAGCCAAGAATCAATTATACAAATTGACGTGTTGTGAACAGTTTCTCCGCTCCTAAAGATATAATTAGGCGGCTACTTTGAATAAGTATTCTTTACCCAAATTGTATTAATGTGAAAATTTAAAGAAGAAACTTTTAGTTCCGTGTCGTTTTATAATTGTTAATCTTTAACAAATATCATTTTAATCTTTTCTAAAATATAAGGCGTTGCTTCAAAATATCATTCACTCATTGCAAGTGTACATAAATATTTTGAAGACTACTAAATGTAGAAATTAATAATCACATAAATTTTTTACCATTTTGAAAATTATTAGTTTTTGGTAATTCTTAATAAATATCTAATATGGATGTTTATTAATAAACACGTCGATATATTTTAGACTTCCATTGGACAAACTATTTGTAAACATACTAAATCATATTTCTTGCTCTAATATTGAAGAGTAATAGTGCTAATTTCAATAGAAGCAGAAACTGAGATATTTCAATAATCTGCCTCTCTCTTCTCTCT
>JABUQX010040850.1:0-25192 GCA_015478945.1 Trachelipus rathkii | reverse complement strand
ATCGATTCCCAAGCTCCCTAAGATCGGTCTAGCGCAAAAAATTTCAGCTGCTGCCAAAATTATTCAAGAAAAGTAACTCCGTGTTTTATTTTATTAAAAATACACACCTCACAGCATAGCCCTATTCAAGGAGCGGAACTTCCCTAGAATCTCTAAATCTTAGTATCCGATTAGGATCCGAACCAACGACCTTGCCATGCGACTCCATTGCTCTACCGTTTGAGCCACGGTACGGGCAGCCCTGTCGCCCTAGAACTATGCAAACAAAGTCTTCTTATTTCCCGACTTTTCCAGTTTGTTATTTCTTTCTCATAATTATAATATATATATATATATATATAATATTATATTATATAATATATACATATATAATAGATATATATAATATTATATATATATTATATATTATATATATATATATATATATATATATACTTATATATATATATATATAATATAAGGTAAATTATCCTAGTTTTTCACTTTTATTCAATAAGAACACAGATTTTATAAAACATGTAATTTATTGATCAAATTATAATAGTGAGTATATTAACACTATAATTTGTTAGTTTTCCTTACTGCTAAACTTTTTCAAGCTTTCCATGAATGGCCATTCCACCTCATTTGGGATTTCAGAGAAAGAAAAACCTTGTATTTTTATTTTTACTTTATCTTTAAAATCGCTTACCGGGTGGTTGTTTATATTTATGGTGTCCTTTCCTATTTTTTGTCGAATGCTTTCGCATGACGCTGATGCCTTAAATTTTCATTGATTGTTTTATCTATGTAGTAATTGCCTCGGTCCCGGTTGAAGTTTATTGTGTTTTTTATTGAGAATGCTTAAATTAAAAATTTTCTAAATATCTTTTTATTGTTCTTATATTATTTTGAATTTTCCAGTTTTATTGATGGCCTTCGTTTTATCTGATGTATTAACTAATGGCGAGTTTCTATGTAGGTTTTGTAAGTCGTATTATGCTGGCTTAAGCGGCGTTTTATGTCTATTGTCTCGCCTATGTATTCTTTATTTACAGGTGTTTGTTGTTGAGTAAATAAGCTGATTTATTATGTTTCTCGATTTGGTTTTAAATTTTAAGTGTATACTGTATTTTTGTTACGATTGTAATATTAGTGTTTTATAACATATATCTTATTGAGAGTTAGTAGTATTTATGTTAAATACAATTGATTGTTTTGTTTGTTTTTTCCTCATTAATAAAGATTTGTTTTGCCTTATTTATACCTTGATATGAATTTTATTTTTAAGAGTAATTAATTTACTAAAGTGTCTATTATTAATTTTTTTTGATTCGCGCTGATTGTTTGGTGCCTACCATATTCATATATGCTTCGTAGTGACCAGTTGGTAATTATGCCCTTTTTTACATATTAATTTATGACCTGATACCAATGGATACTATTTGCGTTATGCGTTGTTGCTGTATACAGATAAATATAAATTGTATTGTGTCATTCCCAATTATATTAAGTATATCTAGAAATCGAGAGATTGTTTAAAGGGTACTTCTATGCGTAAATTTATTGAAGGGTTAGTTATTTATTATACGTATGGAAAACTCTATTAAAGTTTGCATGGACAAATAAGGATATCTCTACATATCTAAACCCATTTACATTTTTCAATATCCTTCGTAGTAAATATATGTTATTTCCAAAGTTCAGGAAATAGGCAACTGATGATGGGGGATAACGGGGACCCATGCTTAAAGCCTAATTTTTGGTATAGAATTCGGTTGTGAATTAAATGACGTTCTATTGTAAATTATTTTTAAGTATTGAAAGGACATTTAAACGAGATTTTTGTGTTTACATAGTTTTTCTAACAGATTTAGTGCTCTTCTACTTGGTTACGTTTGTGAATAGAGTATGTTACGTCCAAAGCTTAACATGCTTTTATCGGTCATGTTGATATTTTGTCTTGGCCAGATGCAGGAGAGTTTTTTATGGAGGGGGAGATTTTACCTAGTAAAGGTTTAAGTTGATTAGCTATCCATTTAGACCAGTGGTTCTCAAACTTTAATTCTCAATGTACCCCTTCTAGTTCAGCATCATGAACCTCGTACCCCCTAGAAATTTTTACCCATATTTTTTTCTGTTTATATTATATATATTATATATATATAATTATATATATATATATAAATATATATCATATTATAATTATATTAATTATAAATAATATATATATATATATTATATATATAATATATATGATAATATTATATATATATATATATATATACTATATATTATATATATATACTATAACTACTATATAAGTTTCTTGTCGAACTACTAATTCTTGTAGTTTAAAATTTAAAGATGAGTAAATTCCCTTGAGGTAGATACCAAAAAGAAGCTAAAAAAGTTGGAGTTTTATTTTCACTGACAGCTCTGAATTAACACAAAATAAAATATATAAAAATACTAATTAACTGTATACACTTTATATAACATTGTAAAATTAATTTAATTAACTGCGATTCATCTAGCTTTCGAAAAAGATCGCCTATTTCTTCAGACTGAGTATTTTTTGAAAAACTTCAATTGTTCTGACTATTAGAACATGAAAAAGCGCCAGTCCGCGTTACACAAAACATCTCCGGATAACTAATATCAAATGCTTATGAAATAAAATTAAGAGCAAAAACTCAATTTCGAAGTTTTTCTAATAAAAAATTTCTCAGTCCTCAAGAAGGTAAAGCATATACTTTACGAAAGTCTAGATATGTAAATCAGTTTAATTAAATAATTTACAATGTTATATTTTCATAAAGTGTTACTACAGTTAATTTAAGTCATTTTCAATTATGTTTTAATTTTTGATGTTAATAATTCAGAGATTGTCAAAATGAAAATATAAAAAACCCAAACTTTTAGCTTCTTTTTTGTGTATCTACTCAGGTAATATCATAAAATAAACGCTATATTATTATATAATATATTAAATTTATATATTATTATATATAATATATTATTAATTATATATTAATATATTGATTATATTATTATATAATATTATAATTATTTTATAGTATGTTGATTATTAATGTGTATTTATTATATTATTTGGTGGTGAGGAGTTAGTAGATTATATTATGATAAAAGACTTTTAGTTATTCTTTGAGTGTGGTGTTATTAATTATAACTATTTTATATTTGTATTGATTAATTATTATTTTGATTTTGATTTATATATATTTTTATTATATTATATTAATTATGTATATGAAAAGACTTAAAATTTATACCATATTATTTATTGAATATTATTATTATGATTAATTATTATATTAATATTTATTATTTTATATTTTATTTTATATTTATTATATTTAATTTATTATCTTATAATCATATTTTTATATTATTATTATCTATAATATTAAATTATGCTCCCGATAAAAAAATATATCAATATGAAACTGCAATAATGATTTTTAATTTGTGAATTTATGATTGAATTGTTAATAACTCTTCTCTCAGATTATTTTCTAAAATTTTAAGAATTTCATAAGAATTTTATTTTTTGAAGTGCTTCAGCTTTTGCCCGATTCTTTCTATAATTAACTGTGTTATATTAGAATTTTGTCTTGAACGAGTAATGTTTCTTCAAGATAATCGATAATATTCAAATTTACATTAACTATATTCAATATGTTTGTTCTCCAAGGGGCTCTTCGTGCCATTGTTGTGAGAGTGCACTATCCAACCTAACAGAGTGAAAGATTCCTTGCCTTTATACCTGATCAGAAAGGATCGGGGTGTTTTTGTGTAGAGGAAAGGCTGGAGGACGGAATCAAATGTCTCTTTAGGTTTGTAAGAGTACGTCGTTCCTCTCATACCGCCTAGAAACGAAGAGAAATAAAATAAATATTTATATATATACAGCGTGGTTAGTTTACTTACTGTGAGTGGATACCTCAGCACACCCTTATTATGTAATGTTTATATTTACAGTGAATTAATTGTGTGTGTACAAAGAACACTAACCTAACAGTTTAGTTCAGTAAGGCAGGGTTTATAGAGGTTAGAAGGATAAATCCCAACACCAAATATTCTCCTCTAAAAGATTTATTATCGCACTCAACGGCAATGATTCATTATCCCATGGAGGCGATATAGTGATCCACTTACGGTCCTATGATATAGTAGAGATAAAGGGTAATGTGGTATGACGTCTTGTTCGTCTGCTATCTTTCTCGGCAATATACTAAAAGGCATGATTGATCATACAAATTTTAAGGAAAATCATAAAGGCCACATAGAGTGAAGTGTTTAAATATATTATGTATATATGGATTTCAATACAGGCTTCTATAAAATGTAAATATGTATCATTTCGTATCGGCTGTAATACTCATTGAACTCCTTGTCTTTTTTTTAGTTATTTTTCAAAATACTATTAGATAAGTGTATTTAGACTAAAGATTTGTGATCGAAGTTTTGTTTCCTCACAATCATGCAAGTCAGACTAAATGACAATTATCATCCCGATTATTCAAACACCCGTACCAGTAATGACGAGTGATGTATATGGAATATTCAACCTTGAACTCGTTTTTGATATTATCAATCATAATTCATATATGTGTCCGAATGTATATTCAATATGTCAGATCGTGACACCTTGATATTGCCTATTATATATATTTTGACCATATGTTTTAAGTGACCCATTATTCATTGAATAATCATATCTTGGGATAGTTGGCGCTTCTAAGGAGTGCATACTCTATTTGTATAGAATATTTTCTGTATTCTTACTAGTCTCTCGTTATGTTTTTGAACCTTCATAATAAGTTATATAGCATTTCTGCTAGAGCAGTAGACTTTTATTCAAATGTCTTCTCTTTGAATCAGTGTACCGAGCATAATATTTAATAATGTCATGAAGTCGCAGTGTAGCGAGTCCTCTCGCCACCACACATTTTGAAACACAAAGATTTCACAAATCAGATGGGAACATACAGGCGACTATTAACATTTGAGCTAGATTAAGGCTTTACCACCATTTGATAACATCATTAAGACAGCTAAGCTTCAGAATAATGTCCTGTGTGGGATGCTCTTTACTAGCATATATTCGATAAAATCATTAAGTGAGTTGTAAAACTATATACATCTAATATTTCAACTCTCTATTATCTTTGACCTATTAAATTACCAGATATACATATGCCAAGCTAATTGCCGTAGTTGCACCGATTATATTCAGTTATGGCTAATAGTGCATCAGACATTTTTCCAAGAAAGTCCTCCGATATCAAAGAATGTGTTGACTGTGGAAAATATCGTGAGTCGAAGAGCATAATAGGTTGCCATGAACTCTTTAACTTTAATAAGTTTAATTCATCCCCTTTTCATTATTTGAAATATTTCAATTAGCAGCTTTCATTCAATATATGTAACGCATGATACTACTGTATTAGTGTATATTCACTCTACCAACGCTACTGGCCAATATTAAAAGTAAAATTATAAATATTACAACATCTAAAAGATATGACGGCACCTACTTCAGAAAGCCCACGTGCGAAGTACAAAGAATTTAGAAACTTTCTAGTGAGTAGAAACTAGATGTGTTGGGAGTGGTTTTATATAAAGTGCTCATCAGTAACAAAGTTCTTATTTACTTTCTACAGGAAAATGAAAACTGGTAATAGTTGAGTTCAACAGATTCTGACGAAATATCAATATTTTTTTTTCTGATAATAGTATATATATATATATATATATATATATATATAATATTATATATATTTTAAATACAGTTGTATTATATATATTATATATATATATTTATATATTATTATATATATATAATATCAATATTTTTTTTATATATATATATAAATATATATATATATATATATATATATATATATATAAAATCCCCTTGTAAAAGTTCTAAAACAGTGGTGCCAAACCTTTCACATATATAAATTTAAACATTTCACATATATAAATTTAAACAATCAATCAAAAAAAAAAATTTTTTAAGCTCATTTTAGGACCCATTAAATTTGTTATAATAAGTTTTGTTAATTGTACACAGTAGGGCTGAATGTGTCTGCTTAAACTTATTATAACTATTGATTTTTTGAATGTAAAAAGAGATGGGTAATTATGTAGTTACTGTGAGAAAGTATTACACAACTATTGTATTAAAACTATAAACTTTTAATTAACAAGAATGGTGTTAAAAAATTCTTTAAAGTTTTTAGTAATAGTAGAGCAGAGGGGTGTCACCCCGGATTTTTATGAAAATCAAAGGATATACTTTAAAAAAATAATAATGAAGAATAGTGGAAATGAAAATCAGCGCTCTCTTTAGGAAAAAAGTTACAGCCTCTCAAAGTTGTTAAAACTCTCATAGACTTTTAATTTATGATCCATCAAGGATGTGTATAATTTTAGAACGATATTCAAAACACATTCGCGACACATTCGCGAAAAAAAATTCGCCATAAGCAAAAAATACACCATGGATCATATTTATAAAGGACAGATATTTAGGACAAAATAAATAAAAAAAAAAATAAAAAAAAATAAATAAAATAATAAAAAAAATAAAAAAATAAATAAATAAATAAATAAATAATTAAATAATTAATTGAATAAATAGATATAAATATTATAATAAATAAATTGATAAATAAATAATAATAAAATAATAATAAATTACATAAATAATAAATAAATAAATAAATAAAATAAATATAAAGGACACCAATTTTAGGACAAATAAATAAATAATAAAATAAATTATAAGTGCTTTAATAATTCTAATATATGACAAACACATAAAAATTAATAAATAAAATAAAAATAAAATAATAGAAAATTATAAATTAAATAATAAAAATAAATAAATAATAAAAAATTATATATATATATATATTATATATATTTAAATATATTTTATTATATATAGATATGTAAATTTATATATTATCAATTTATATTAATATATTATATTATATATTTATATTAATATATATATATATATTATATATTATATATTATATATATATATATATATATTATTATATATATATTATATTATATATATATATATATATATATATATTATATAATATATATTATAATATATATATATATATATATATATATTATATATATATATATAATATATAGTATATATATATATATTATATTATATAAATGTATATATATATATATATATTATATTATATATATTATTATATATATATAATATTATATATATATATATACATATATATTTAAAATATTATGGATAAATAAATAATAACATAAAAAATATTAATAAAATTAGAATAAGTAAATAAATAAATAAAATAAATAATAAAGAATAATAAAATAATAAATAAATACGATAAACAAATAAATATATATATATATATATATATATATGATTAATATATATATATATATATATATATATACTATTTTATATATATATAGTATTATATATATATATATATATATAATATAGTATATAAATATATATTATATATATAGTATATGATAATATAGTAATATATATATATAATATATATTAATAATTTATTTATATATATATAATATTATATATATTATATATATTATATATAATAAATTGATAAATACATTAAATAATACAAAAATAAATAATAATAAAATTTAATTACATTAAACTAAAATTAATTTCGCTAATGTGTCGCGATGTGTCTTGAATAATGTTCTACAAATTATACACATTTGTTTTACGACAATTAATGTAGTAAAAAGAACCGGATTGGTTGAGGGAGGAGATGCAGGGGGACTGTGCCTCTTGTTGTATTTTACTGATTTAACAGTTTAGGGTTGGTAAAAACCCAAATTTCTTAATTTTTAAATATGAAAGCGTAAAATTTAGTAAAATCTATCAAAATTTGTTCAACATATATTAGATAAACAAAAGTATTCTTATGATTGTATTATGTGTTGTGTTATAATTGATCATATGTATACTGGCTTCCTGGTTCAACAAAGAATATTACTATGGAAATTTATACAAAGTTATTGGTTTACAGATTCGTGTCTTAGTGATGGGGGTGAGTGTGAGGGATGCGAGGCTGAGGAAGCGGGGAGGCTAAGAGAAGAGGCTTCAAGAGGCCTCTCACCATGGCCATATTTGTTATGAGGACTCCCATCTTATGACATTGTGATACAAATATATGGGAGTAAATTTTTTTAATAGTCTCATTACGTAAGACATTCAGACATCCTGTTCATCTTAACTAAGACAGACAAAAAACACTCGTTCTTTGTTAATTTTAAAATTATATTTATTTTAATTTTTATTATGTAAATAATAATGAAGTCTTATTTAGTGATATAATAATTTAAATTTTTAACGGAAGTGTTATATATAATATATTTTACTTAGATAGTATTAATTTATCTTATTAAATCATTTTTCCTCATTTTGATCCTCTCATCTTTTTATCTTTTTTGTACTTTTTTTTTTTTTCTATATTGTTTATGTAAATTTTTATAGAGCTTTTTTGTCTTATGAACTTTTCTGTTATCTCCTTATATTTTGTTATTTGAGGTATCACGTTTTTAGTGTGATTTTGTATGTAAATACATAAAGTTATTATAGAATAGGAATTACTCTGGTATTCAAATAAGTTACTAGAAGTTACACATGTTGGCGTTGATCTATTTGTCCGTTAATATTTGGCTAAGTTATTATGTTGCCCGCGTGCAAATGTTTGTTGACCCATCTTACTCCGACCTATCCTTTTTGTAGATGGTAGGTACAAAGAAGCGAGATATATATTACACGTCATAAGATCATTTGTGCAGTACACTCCTGTTCCTCTTAATTTGTGGAACTACGTTCATGGTATATGATATAAAAGTATAGAGTCATGTTCAAGTCTCGTGTGGATTTGGCATGATTAATAATGTTACTCACGGAGTATTAGAAGACTTGGTTGAGAGTTTCCAGATCATTTTGGCCATATAAGACAATGCCTGCTACTGCAATGGGATTTCTCTTACACTCCTATTAATACTTTGAGACGCTGTGATATGTCTTTAATAAGGGAATGATGATATAAAGAACAGTAGTTCTTGTACAGAATTCATATAGATTCACTGTTCTTATTAGAATTGTGACGAGCGTGTGTTGTGTGAATAATAAGTGGAATATATTCGAGGGTAGTCTAAACTTGGTGACTTTCTCTATCGTTCAAAGTTACTACGCGTATTTAAAAATATTTGGATATACTATTTGTCACTTTTTGGGTGCTAAATAAATCAATCCCTCAATCAATTGTACTCTCGCTCTGCTCATTCTAATAGTCAATATGACTCAGTATATCTTTTTAGTGAGTTTGAAGTACAAAGAACTATTCGTAAGAACAATTCAGACATCCTGTTCCCTAATCTGGAAAACACGTTCTTTTGAATAAAGTACTAGTCTGTGCGAGGGAGATGACTCATAGTGAGTTTCCTTGGTACTACAAAAGTTAGCTGGATTCATAATATTTGGTGTGACATTCAGTTCAGAGTCAGGTTTTTATTAGCATCAAATCAAGTCCACCTGTCTATCTATAGATCCATTCTTTACTCGACTACTAGTTATTAGTAAAATTAATAAAAGTAATCCCAGTATCTTGTGAAGACGAGGTGCCTCTGAGTCATCCCTGAATATAATTCTGTGTAATAATGGAACAATGCGTGTCTTTCCTGTGATATAAAAAGTTAATATACACCAGAGTTACATTAGGCCTATTACAAACGCTCTGATATTTCCAAAAAGTGTTATTCGGGAGTTTTCACTATTCTATATTGCTTATTTATATGTCTCTTTTTATGGGTCATGAGATAAGTCAGAATCTCTGGTGGCACTCAAGATCTTGACCCAATCTTTACTGGACTCTTATACTAACCATTTCATATAGTAATTAAAAGCGAACTCATTACATTCGCGTACGCATCGAGTATATACAGCCTATTACTACTTGAGCCATACACTCTAAAATTGTGTGATTCATAACTGTTTATATCTTGAAGTAAAAGTAACAAAATCAGAGTTACATTGAGCTTTCGGCTAGTCCTGCAGAGAGAGTACACCCATGCAGGAGTTAAAATTTTGGTCGTGGTGCGTCACGTGTGGCGCCAAACTGCATGCTTATTTCTGGCTAATACTAATCACGCCCTCTTTCTATGTATATAGATACAACCACTTTCTGTAAATATGATCCTACCTTATAGAAGTAATTTCAGCACACAAGTTAACGATCTACTGTTACGAGACTTTTTCTTATAAATAGCGAGGTGGGGACCTCGCTTTTGTCTGAGATGGGTAGGCGACACGAGTGCTGTGTACATATATTGC
The DNA here is from genome assembly GCA_015478945.1 of Trachelipus rathkii. Lineage (NCBI taxonomy): Eukaryota > Metazoa > Arthropoda > Malacostraca > Isopoda > Trachelipodidae > Trachelipus > Trachelipus rathkii. Next base: position 14,790 of record JABUQX010040850.1, on the reverse strand, counting down.
GATATTAAAAAGTCAAATACTCGAGGGAGTATATCTTCATGAATATCCTGGCTCACTCAGCCATTAAGTTGTGAGTATAAACATATTTTAGTATTACTTTGTCAGATAATGATAACCTAATATACTGTCAATTAGACCCATACATATATATATATTCAAATGATTCAACACTTACTATACTTTTGACGCACTCAATTTCACTGACTCATAACTACTATATCTTAATTGAGTATCATAACTAAAATACCTAACTCGTCAAGCTCGTTCTCAGACATCACATGTTCTCTTGATAGATATATTGGAATACGATATTCTTATATATTGAATAATATAAGTATATATAATACAGATAATTAACTGGCTCCATATGGTATCTAAAAAGATTATACATAGAGATTTAAATAATAAAATTTAGGAATTATCACGATTGTATACTTTGATTGGTCATAAGTTGTCAAATATACCACATACTCAATTATGACATATACAACATAGCTTTGTGGACTAAATATAATGGTGTGCATATAATTACCATTATGTCGTAACCATATAACTATCAGTTAAAGACTCTTCAAGAACATCCTGTTCCTCTTAAATTGGAAACAATAATAATTAATAATATAATAATAAATAAATAGATTTAATTATAGAATAAAAATATAAATCAATGAAGGTTTAACTCTGGCTTCAACTGGTATTACTAAAAGTTACTGGAGTAAAATTTGGATTTAATCTAAATTGATATAATATATATTTGGCACACTACTAAAGACTGAAAGCATTAAATCCTCTAACATTTGACCCATCTTACTGGACCTATTATGAGTACCGTCATAAGATAGCACGATTCGTAGGTACACTGTGACAGCACTCATACGCTTGTAGTAACCTCTTAATTGGAGCCGTCTCTTCTCTGAAGTGAGCAACAGTGAGATGAGACGCGGTAGTTCAGGCTAGTCGGCGGGCGTCTTCGCAGTGTTCGAGAGAAGTCTGTGAGAGTTGGGTTCAAAAGTAATATGTGGCTTGATGGTGAGATTTTTTTCAACTCGATTCGCTTTTTTTTGTGTGCGAATAACGAATTTCAGTGACTGTATAATCTCATATTTGACTCAAAAACTACAATACTAATACTGTAACACTATTAATGAAGACATATGAAATAAAGTAACAATTATTACGTTATACATAGACACTATTTAAAGTATCATCTCCTATGTATATCTTAACTTAAATTGGAGAAATCAAAGTTCTATATATGTAATAAAATAAGTAATTAATATACATAAGTTACTGGCGTTTGTCTAGTGTTTACAAATAGGCGCTCTAAGCGCTCAGAGTGCACGAATTTCTAAGATCACTGTAAGTCGATTGCATAAATAATCATTCATTTTGACGCCATCTTAACTGACCTAAATTATGAGTATAAAAGAACCATTCGTAAGACACTCACATTCTGTTCCTCTTGATTTGGACACGGTTTTTTTGAATAAAAGTATACATCAGTGTTACTGGGCTTCTGGTTAAAAGTTACTAGAGTTAAAATTTTGTTACTATTGTCTTTTTGGCAAAAATCAATTCCTCAATTTGACCCATCTTACTGACCCTATTATAAGTATAAAAGAACCATTCGTAAGACATTCAGACATCCTGTTCCTCTTAATTGGAAAACGTTCTTTTGAATAAAAGTATATCAGAGTTACTGGCTTCCTGGTTGAAAAGTTACTGGAGTTAAAATTTGGTTACTATTGCCTTTTTGGCATAAATCAATCCCTCAATGGGAGGACTGCACTCGTTAATCACTCGTGGGATCGCGCGTAATGGATGTTATAGTATGACGAAATACGAATATCTCAGATAGTACTATCGTAGTAGAGGTCTTCACCTTGTCACACCCTTCTTCTCGGTGAGTCTATCGGAAAGCTCTTAATATGAGTATAATAAGTAATAAGCGAGGGCGTAGACTCAGAGGTTACGGTGCGCTGGCGCTGTGTGTGGAAAAAGCTACTTTAAATAGATGCTCTTAAAATCTTGGTGTAAACTTGAAAATCAGTCTTGTGTCGTGGGTCTCATTCCAACCAATAATAGCATTCAACATTTAGACAGTCATATGTCAGTTGATCTGTATTAATGAGGTACTAAATTCTAATGACCATTTTCGTCAACGACATCTCTCACACATCGGTAGTTGTCTTGTGAGGTGCTTAGAGGACAACGTTCTGTGGTGTGAGGAAAGATGTCACATATCAGAAAGTTAACTCGACATTCCTGTTGTTCACATAGTATAACTGGAGTTAAAATTTTGGTTGCTATGTCAGCGATAATATTGGACTAATAGAAATTCAATCCCATTTTTAATGCTTTAGTAACCGCTCACTTGTTATCTAGAACCTTAATATTATGAGCTATAGAATAAGAATACTATTGTAATGATTCTAGACTCTATCTTGATTCTTCTTATAATTTGGGACTATTATATATATATTATATATATATACACGTTATCTTTGAAGTATAAATAGTATATTAATCATAGAAAAATGATCGGATTCCTTTTCTTTTTAAAAAAGTTACTAGTAATGATAACTTGGTTTATGGGAAAGTTGTCGATACTCAATTATAAGTCGATCAAAATTCAATTAACTCATTTTGAGCAGACATACTGATATATTAGTATATAGTTAATTATAATAATAAAATATACATTCGTAAAGACTTAAACAGATCATCCTGTTCTCTTGAATTATTGAGGGAACACGTTGTGTGTTGAGGATAAGACAAGTCTAATAGGCAAAACTTTCAGAGTATAGCTGGCCGTCGCATTGCTGTGTCAGACCGCTGAAGTCTCAGTGAGTCGCGTTAGCTAGTTCGGTTTGTTGTGAGAGTCAGCTGACGTCAAGTGACAGCCCTCTGTCATGATCCCCGCTCAGTTCAGATTTGCTGAGAAGAAAGTCGCAAGCTATTCAGTAACGCAGTCGCAGACTCACTGCAGAAGCTGCCTGCTGTTCTGGCTTTGATTTGGACACGTTCTTTGAATATGTTATAAATACAGAGTCTCATTCATATCTGTCGGCGTGCTGTGTATCGTAATGATATAATTAGATTAAATATTTGGTTACTAATTGTACTTTTTGTGCTACATATAAATATTAATCCTATCATTGTGATCCTAGCTATTCTTTAACTTGCTAGATACTATTTATGGGTATATATATATATATATATAAAAGAACTACTAATTCGATAAGTATCATTATCAGTACATCCTGTTACCCTTAATTAGGTAAACATATATATGATCGTTTTATTTATAGTGAAATAATGTACTAATCAGAGTTAACCTAGAGTCTTACTGTCAAACAGTATTAATGGAGTTAAAAATAATTTGGTTAACTTTGTCTTATTATTTTGGCATAAATTAAATATATCATCCTCAATTTGTACCCATCATTAACTGACTGCATATATATATGAAGTATTAAATAAGAAACATTATTTGCAGTTGTAATTAATCATAACTTTACAGATCATTCACCTTGATTACTTCTTAATTGGAACACGTTTTTAGACTATAAAAAGTTATATAGCAGAGTTTATAGCTAGTGGTTGTATCTTTGGTTATCATAAGAGTATATCTGGATAAATAGTTTAATAAAATAAATTAAATATGTAATTATATTTTTTTTTTTTAGGCATAAATCAATCAACTCATAATTTATGTACTCCATTACTTAACTGACCTATTATGAGTAACTATAAAAGTAATATCATTTACGTAAAGACTCTATTATCATGACATCCTGTTCTACTGAATTGGTAACATAATATTATAATAATAGTATTATACTATATATATATAACGTTCTTTTAGAATATAAAAGTACATAATAATCATAGAGTATATGGCTTCTGGTTCAAGTTAAGTATACTAGGAGGTTTAACAATTATGGTTAGCTATATTGTCTTTTATGGGCATAAATCAATCCTCATTTTGACCCATGCTTACTGACCTTTATGAGTTAATATAGAAGTAACATATATCGTAAGCTATTATACTCACAACTATCCTGTTCGTTACATTAATATTGGATTAAAACGGATTCTTTATGATATAAATGTAATAATAATCAGAGTTAACTGGTCATTCCTGTTCAATAGTTACTTATGGAGTTTATAAAAATATTGTTTAATATTTAGTCTTTTATTATGGCAATAGTATTGAAGGCTATTCAATATTATGACCACACATGGCTTGACTAGCTATATATATTAGAGTTAATAAAAAGAACCATTCGTTATATGACATCTTTCTTTAGACATCCTGTTCCTCTTGATTTGGATACGTTCTTTTGAATAAAAGTTATACATATACTATGAGTTATATGCTTTATCCTGTAGGTTCAAAATATTATATACTGAGTTATAATAATTTGGTTGCTCATTATAATATTTAAGTCTATTTATATTGGAATAATCATATACCCTGTCACATATTTTGATAACCCATTTACTGACCACATATATATATATTAATGAGTAGAAGAAACTATAGCGTAAGACTTTTCAGACTATATATCGTTGATCTATTGGGACACGTTCTTTTGGAATAAAAGTATATAAATAATTAAAGTAAGTTAAATTAAGTTAAAGGTTAAAAAGTTACTTGAGTTACAATTTAGTTACTGTAGTCAAATTAGTTTTGAGAACCCTACAAATATCTATATATCTCAATTTTGGATAATATACATCTTATGACCCTTATATATTTAATGAGTATAAAATAGATACATATTCGTAAGACATTATTACAGTAACATCTGTTTTGCTTTTCTTAAACCTGTAATATAAATCGATTTCGGTTTAGTAATAAAAAGCATCAATCAGAGTTAACCTGCGCATATATTCCTGGTTATAAATGCATTAAAGTTATTACGATACGACGCTTACAAATTTTGGTTGGTGTGAGATATAGCTATTTTGATTTTATGTGGCAATATATATTGAACACCTCCCTCAATTGACCCTCTTACCTGCCTATTGAGTGGGTATTATCGAATATAAAGGACGATAAATCCTCGTAGACATATCAAGATATAGGAATACTCTCCTTTTTCCTCTCTTTTATATGCATATACGGAGTCATTTCTTTTTATTGATATATATAATAAAGTTATAATACAATAAGTATAGACTCGGACTTATCTCTCAGCAAGTCTGTTCAAGAGCATAACGCATATAAACTCCACCGGAGTTAAGTAATTTGGTTACTATTGTCCTTTTGGCATAAATCAATCACCCTCATTTTGACACATCTTACTGACCTATTAATGAGTACATCCACACAAAGAACGCATTCGTAAGACCATCCAGACACATCAATGATTTCCTCTTATTGGAACACGTCTACTCTACAATTGACACCATACCAGTCAACACCACACAGCAACGTTACTCACAGCACCACAGGACTTCACTGCTTATCACAACACACGTTACCACTCTGCGAGGTCTAAAGAGCTATGTCGCGTATGGCACTAATTATTATTATTTTGGGTCTGTTTTGCGACATCAGATTGTCAGATGGCCTGTGTGGGTTCTCCAGGATTAACTATTTTAGGTAGCTGCGCGCTTGTAGGGTGCGTGCGGTTGGTAGTTGTATGAGAGATGGATAGGTCCCAAGTTTGGAGCGGAAAAATTTCGATGGTACGCTTCATGGCACATATCGTTCGTTAGTAACAATTGGGACACGTGTCAATCATCATCTGAGAATAAAAATAGTACATTCTCAAAGTTATCTGTGGAATTCTATCTGATAGTAATAAAGTTAAACACACCTCAGAAACAGACAGATATCATAATCTCCTCCAGATATATTGATTAATATATAAAATATTGCATAATCGCAATTATTATCATTTTGACACATCTTACTGACCTATTATGAAGTATATATATATAGTATAAATATGAACATATCGTAGACATTCAGACTTGTACTAGCTTCTCTTAGATTTGTGACATACAGTATTCTTCTTGAATAATATAAGTTATATATAACAATGTTTACTGCTTATTCGCACTTTAACTTAATTAACTAGAGTTAATTAAATTAATGATGGCGTTTAAATCTAAACATGTCATAATATCATAAATCTACTCTAATTTGGCAACTCACATCTTACTGACTATATTATGAGTTATATAAATAGAATAATCAATTACGTTAAGATACAGTATTCAAGACATCCTGATTCCTCTTAATATGGAAAATACGTATTATCTTTATTGTAAATAAAAGTATATATATATAAGTTCACAAAGTACTTCTGGTTCTAATAAAGTTACTCTGGAGTTAAAATATATTGAGTTATCTTAATATATGTCTTTTTTAGCTAATAATAAGATTATCTAAATCCTACTTTCTATATTAGTACTACTCAATCTTACTGCAATCCATATATATTGGGTATTAAAAAGAACATTATATCGTAGAACATATTCCTCAGTATCATATACCTCATGTTCCCTCTTTGATTTATGGGTAACAACGTTCTTTTGAATAAACAAAGTTAAATCAGAGTTACACTTTCCTTCAGATTCTATAGTAGATAATTTGTTTGTATTTTTATTGTTACTTTATTTAGAATTATTTTGGTCAATATAAAAGAATCCTGAATTATTTATGAGCCATCTTTACTGATCAATACTTTTAATGGGTATAAAAGAAACCATTCGTATAAGTACATTACACACATCCTGTTTCCCTCTTGATTTAGAGACACGTATATAATAATATAATTCTTTTGAATAAAAGTACAATCAGAGTTAACAAAAAAAAAATGTTCAATATATATAATTATCATGTGAGGTAATAAAAACTTATATTTGGTATAGCTATATTGTCTTTTTGGCTAATTAATAATCATAATCATTCCCATAAATTTTAGTGACCATCTTACTGACCTCCTTATATTATATGAAGGTATGAAAGAATTCTCATTATCTAGTTAGATATTCTTTTTTAATAAAAGATTTTTTATAGCTGGGCTATAAGAGCAACGTTGTAAGAAAGTATATTAATATAGTGACTCAGTGAGAATGCATCAGTTGATACATATTATAATCAATACTAGAGTGTTTTATATAAAAATTATTAATTTATCTTTGATATAGTACAATATTAGCTAAATTATAACTCATTTATTTGACCCAGTGCTGTTACTATGAGACCTTATAAATTCATAGCAGTACTTCAATATCATAAAAAGACTCCATATGAGTAAAGGCATAAGTCAGAGAGTAATCACTGATTCGGCTCTTGAGGTTATGGACTATCGGTGTTTTATGTTAATAGATAGGTCTCTAGTCAGAAGTTTAGTCATGGAATTTCTTAGGTGATTATCAAATAGATTTACTAGAGTTAAAAATTTGGTTATATATTGTCTTTTTTGGCTCATTAAAATTCAATTCCCTCTCACAATAGGAAACCTACATAGTCCTATCTAGCTCGAAAACTAAGAGGATAATATCGATGTTTATGGAATCCTGGTAAAATTTTACATAGAAAATGGGTAGACCAATAATAAAGTTAAATAACACATTTTCTCTATAGAATCAGCTTGTATCTATCTTGTGTAATGGACCACAGTTTCGTTTTATGGAGATAGACATATTATAGAGTACGAGAACGTTTATATTGGGCTTCCTGTATCGAAAGTTACTAGAGTTTAAATTTGGTTTTACTATTGTCTTTTTTGGCATAAACAATTCCTCAATTGGACCCATCTTACTGACCTATTTAGGGTATAAAGGAACCAATCGCGTAAGACATTCGACATCCTGCTTCCTTCTAATTGGGACACGTTTTTTTTAATTAAATGTATAATCAGGTTATCTGGCTTCCCATGGTTCAAAATGTTAACTGGAGTTAAAAATGTGGTTACTTTATTGTCTTTTTTGGCATATAAATCTAATTCCTCATTATGACCACATACTACTGTCTTATTAATAGATAAAAGAACATTGTCAAAGTACATTTCAGACTTTCCTGTTTCCCTCTTAATATGAACACAGATTCCTTTTTGTGAATTATATAAAGTATACTCTAGAGTTACGTGGGTTCTTGTTCAAAAGTTCTGGCGCTTAAAATTTTGGTTATATTGTCCTTTTTGGTCATATTTAATCAATCTTTCAAAAATTGGACCCATCTTACTGATCTAATATGAGTATAAAAGAACCATTACGTAAGACATTCAGACATCCTGTTCTTCTTAATTGGAACACGTTCTTTTGAAATAAAAGTACAATCAGAGTTACCGGCTTCCTGGTTCAAAAGTTACTGGAGTTAAAATTTGGTTGCTATTGTCCTTTTGGCATAAATCAATCCCTCAATTTTGACCCATCTTAGCGTGGACTGTATTAATGTATAGTATGAAAAGACCATTCCGTTAAGACTTTCCAGACATCCTGTCTCGTCCTTAAGTAATTGGGACACGCTTCTTTTTTGAATAAAAGTATATATCAAAGTTATCTGGCTTTCCTGGTTCAAAAGTTTACTAGAGTTACAATTAGGTTATCTGGTAGTCAAATATGCATTAAATCAATTCACTTCATTTGACCCATCTTTACTGACCTATTCTGAAGTATAAAAGATCCATTTCGTAAGAACAATTCTAGAACATCCTGTTCCTCTTGAATGGACACGTTCTTTTGAATAAATGTATAATCAGAGTTACTGTGCTTCTTGGTTCAAAAATGTTTTATCTTGGAGTTAAATTATTTGGTTATCTAATTGTTCTTTTTTGGCTATATCATCAATTTGCCCTCAATTTGGACCCCAGTGTTAAACATGATCGCAGGGATATCGTGATCTGGTCACGGAACGTATCCCGATATCTAACGTGAGGAGAGATATATCTTCACCCCTCACACGGTGGGCTGGTTATCTCTCTGAGTAACCTTGGACGCTCTTTGTATTTGGGTGTCGCGGGGTTCCTCGCCTCCCCTAACGGGGTATGGGAAACGTCCCCCCCCTGTGTTCGTTTCTTTTGCCAATAGAAGACTGATGAATAGCCACTCCTACAATGTGTGCTCAGCTTGTGTAATTCTGTGTTTACACAATAAAAGTTATAACTTATAGAGATGATTTAATGAAATCCTTCTGGCTTCTATATAATTAAGATACTATTTATGAGCGCCAATCACTCTTATTTATATTATTTTACTCTTTTATTTTTTGTTATTTCTATCTATACTCTGTGACATAAATTTTACATTGATTATGAGTATAAATGAATAATTCTTATTTCGTGTGTATCGTAAATGATATTTCAGACAGTTACTTGTTGTGAAGAATAAATAGAATTTTTGAGATCTATCGTTTATTTTTTTCTTATATTTTTATTATAATGCAATTTTATCGCACCGTTAAAAAGTATAATCAGAGTTACTGGTTTCCTGGTTCAAAAGTTACTCAAGAGTTAAAGAATTTTTGGTTACTACTTCTGTCTCCTCTGTATTGTACATATTGAGTAAGTTTTTGAGATAATGCATGATATGTAGTTTTTAAACTCAAAAGTTCGTTAGCAATTTTTGTTCACCAACACACTATAATATACTATCATCTGCCACCTATTTATATGTAAGTATATAAAAGAACCATTGATATAGAAGCGTTCAGATCTTCTCACTGTTTCTACATTATTTGGATAACAACGTTCTTTTGAATAAAGTATAATCAAAGTTACATGGCTTCCTGGATTCTCATAATTAAATGTTATTCAACGAATGTATACTAATTATAGTTACTTAGTAATCAAATTTTAGCTCAATTAAATAATCATCACTTATATAGTTCATATTTGACGTACCATCTTACTGCCATTCTGAAGTATAAAGAACATTCGTAAGACATTTACAGACATACCTGTTCCCTCTTGATTTTGGAACACGGTTCTTTTTGAATAATAAATGATTAATATATCAGTAAGTTAATCTGCTTCCTGGTTCAAAAGATACTGGAGTTAAAATTTGGTTATCTAATTTAGTTATTTGTTTGTACATATAAATCATACTACATAATTGACCATTACTTTAACTCTTGATATTACTATATAGATTAATGAGTTAATATATATAAAGAATACCATCGTAATGAACATATTACATGACATCCTGTTTCCTATTAATTGGAACCACGTTCTTATGGAATAAAAAGTACATATATCTTGAGTTAACTTAGGTTCACTATATTACAAATATACTATATAGTTAATTCCTGATACTATAATTTAGTTCACTTTTATTTGGTATCACACAAAAAATGAATTTTTTCAGGTTCTTATCAATGATAGTGTCTATATTATTAATATAATTATTAGCAATCAAGTATTTTTTGAGTTTTTCAGATCACATTCACTGTTAGATCTTATTTGGGCTCATATAAGTATTTCTAATTGGAATAATATAAGCTTAATATTCAGAGTTACTTAGGTTTACCTGGTTTCAATTATAAAGCTATTATATACTATATAAGAGTTACAATTTATAGATTACTTAGTATATTATCGTATATTATCAATATATTATGTCAATATAATCTAATCAACGTTCAATTTTTATTGGTAACTACGATAATAAATGATAATCTTTTATGAGTATAAAGAATCCATTCGTTAAATAGCATTAAACTATCCTTGTTCCTCTTAGATTTATGTAGACACTTTCTTTTGTAACTAAAATAGTTATAATATAATCAGAGTTATCTGGTTTCCTCGGTTAATAATCAAGAAAATCGATTTGAAGATATATAAAAAATATATCGGGTTTAACTAAGTTTGGTGCTATCTTTGCCAGTGATCAGTATACATTTATACATTTTCTCTCTCATAAGTTTTTGTGCATAACATAGCAGCTACGTAATGGGTTTCTCCTTTTACTTCGTTTGTTTATTTAATGAGAGCATCTCATTCGTGCTAAATAGACAATTTAGAACTCATCCTGTTCCTTTTCTTGGAACACTTATTGGTTATCTAAAAGATATATATACTTCGGATAATATAGTAATAATCAGTCTATCCGTTCACTTTTCTTTGCGCTTCTTCGATTTTCAGAATAGTATAATCTATTTGATGTGGAATATGTGTGGATGATAAAAATTATTGGGATATTATACTTTGTTCTTTTTGGCATTTATAATATCAATCCCTCAATTTGACCCATCTTACTGACCTATATTAATTGAAGTTTTAATAAAAGAATCCTATCTCCTAGTATAATAGATACATTCAGACATTTCTGCTTCCTTACTTAATTGGAAACACGTTTTATTACTTATGGTAAATATAAAGTTAACCCTCTGGTTACTGGTCATTCATGGTTTCAAAAAGTTATGGAGTTAAATTTGGTTGACTAATTATGTATTTTTTGGCATAAATTATACAATCTCACTATCATTTTTGCCACATCTTATATGACCTGGCCATAATAAGTCCAGTTTATTAGTATGTAAGTATGAAAAGAACCATATCGTAAGACTTTCAGAACGATCAATTTTGGTGAATGCATCTGTTCGAGTCACTCGTGATAATATCTCGGCGGAGTGAAAAGTTCGTATATGGGTGAGCCCGCAGTGAGATCGCTCCAAGGTTAACTCAGTCCCTGAGCATATTTGGACACGGTGTGACCTCGTGAAAGTATTGAATTGGAACAGTTTATATTCAAGGGTGGGATGGTTTTATCTTTAATTTCGCTACTCTTGGTTCAATTATAGATTATAATTTCTATGGATGTTTTTATTACTCATATTTAGTTACTTAATTGATGTGAAAAGTGTTAACATTAATTAAAATACTAATAACAACGTCACCGTATAAGTCATACTAATATTACTGATAACACTGAACCTATTTTTGTACTTAGACTTAGAGGCAGAACTCAAAAATAAACTAAAAATTTCTTATAATAATAATTAAAATAAATTAAAAGCATTGGAGCAAGTATATCTTCGATAACAGACATATACAAGAACATTCAGCATACTTTATCATAACTGGCACTGGATTCCTACGTATGGATTTGCGATAGTAAAGCTCTTCTCTTATGGATAAAACAAATGTATAAGTAGCCTCTAGTTAGGTCAGATGATGTTACTTGAGCGTTTCTCTTGTGGTTCACAAATATAAGTCTCACATAATAGGTTAGCATATATTGCGCTCACTGCATTTTGTATGTGTTTGTTCTTACTCTCCGTTTATGAGTGATATTCAAAAATCTCATTATTATTATGTAGACCATTCATTAATGAGAGTTATGTAACAGTATTTATAAAGAACCATTTAGTTACTAAGACATTTACTAGTACTATCCTGTTCTATCACTTTTCCTAAATTTTATTCTTTTTGGAATATAAAAGTATTAACTCAGAGTTATATCTGGCTTTCTACTCATGGTTCAAAAGTTCTATCTATATGAGTTACATATTTGGATTACTATTGTCTTATTTATGGTATATAAATCAATCCTTCAAATTTGATCAACCATCTTACTGACTATACTATTATTTATGATAGTATTATATAAATAAGAACCATTCGTAAGACATTCTAGACTTCATACTGTCCTCTTTGAAGAAAGGCCTGCTTTATATCTGATAATATAAATAAGTATATAATTAGTAAGTATATTATCTTTGGCGCTTTCAACATCGCGCTGTCTTAAAATTTGAAGTTAGACTATAAATGATCTAAATATATGTGTGGAGTAATATTTATTCTATATTAGTCATTTTGGTCAATAAATCAATATATCATTCATATTGTACACTCATCTTAACTGACTATACTATTTATGGGTAATTAAAAAAAGTATACTCAAATCGTACAAATAGATCACTTATCATATTCATATCCTAGTTCCTTACTTAAAATTGGGTACAACGCTATTAGTATGTACTATATTATAGTATTATATATATATATAGGTTCTTTTGACATAAACCAGTTTATTATAACTATATAGTATAACAAACAAATATATCCACACCGTGACTATCAATTCGTCTCATGGCCTCATCATATATACGACTCGTTCCATCTCGTAGTAATCAAACAACTTACATCTCATTGATGATGCACCAGACAGAAACTTAATGGACTTTTGCCTATGCTGATGATTAATATATATTTATTAATATAAATATTAATATCTATTTATAATTATACTATATAATAGTATACTACTATAACCATATATTATATATATTCTTATATATATAGTATATTCGTCAACCGTGTTATCACGGAAATAAGAGAGCAGCAAAATTTGCAGCAAGTGTAGTCTAGCAGTGCTATGATCCCAAGAAAGGTAGTGTTCAACAAAAAGGTAATTAGAATACAAACGTGAGAGTGGCAGAAATTAATGAAGTAGAACCCCGTCCAGTTAGCAATTCCTCGGCGACTTCGATCCCATCATCGAAAGTAGACAACTCACTGGTGATAAGGGGGCTATCAATTGAAAACTACCCCTGGTGACTACTTTCTTCTTTACTTCATTTTACTATGTAGTTATCAGTTTGGGTGATTGTGTAAATAGGTCGCTCGAATGGTGTATTAAGAAAGAAGATGTGAGTGCTTACTAATCAAACCCATAGACAATCCTACATGGTGTCAAAAACACACACTAAATATACCTACTATGTGAATGAGGCTCGAAAGAGACGAAGCACTAACCACTTGAATGCTGATGAATGTTCCAGCTTCTGGGTAGTTTTATTAGTCAATAATTTAAATTTCTGGTCCTTAGTTTTTAGTATCCAATTTTCAATTTTAATTAATCTTTGGGCATGTTCTGATTTAATATCCAACTAATTAGCCTTACTCAAGAGTAATCCATGCAACTAAATTAATGGGAAAATTTCTTTTTATTTCCAATTAAAAATGTTTAAAATAACATTTCATATAGTCAGATATATCCTTTTTAATATCCTTTTTATTTATCCTTTTATATATATTATTTTATGACAAATTGAACATATCAGTGAATTATCATCTTGGTGAATTGTAAAAGTCCATGATTTGTTGTCGATGAATTTGCCTGCTTCAGATCCAGATATTGCTTCGGGAAAGGTGAATGGGAGCTCCTTTATGTTATTCATTCTACGTGTAGAGGACTTTAGGAACTTTTATTTATTTATTATTTATTTATTTATTATGACTAATTGAGAATTATAGTTTTTTTCTGGCACAAATAAGTAATGGGAAAACTTTCCTTTATTTTTATTTATAATAAACAAGGATTCTAAGAGGACGCTTCAATCAGTCAAATGAGTGCATAAAATGGTTAGTATCGTAATTCTTCTTTTTACTACAGACGTGTTTAGAAATCAGATAAGAATATCTCCAAGATAATTATTTATATATATTAATTATAACTCAGCTATAAATAGAGTATGCTAGTATATATTATATAGATATGTATATATATAGTATATAATGGATATATATATATATTATATATTATATATATAATATATAATATACTATATATATATATATATATATCTATATATATATTATATATATATTATTATATAATGATATATATATATTATATATATATATTATATATATATATTAATATCTATATTTATATAATATTATATATTATATAGATATATATAGTTTATATATATTAATATATATATATATTAAATAGGGCAAAGTGTTTTTCATTAACGCAAATGTTCTTATCTCTTCTTTTCTTCCTTTCGAAAAATTTCCAATTTTCATATCTCAA
>JABUQX010040849.1:47500-56753 GCA_015478945.1 Trachelipus rathkii | reverse complement strand
GAAGCATTTCAATTTTGATCTAAACGAAATTTGTTTCACAGAAAGTGAAATGCCTTTTTTTGAAAATATCGTTAAAAATTTAATTATTCAGGATTACGTCACCCACGGGGGTTCGAAATACCCGGTGGCGAAAACAATCCTGGTAAAAGAATTAAAAGTCATGAATATGTAGCTATTAAGTCTAAAGAACCGGAATTAAAATATCCACTAATTAAAAGGTTAACATATGACTACATAGAGGATAAACCTAGCATGACGATTTAGATCAAAGTTAAGAAAAAAAAATAATAATAGAAAAAATAGCAACAAAGTGACATTGTGTCGATTCGTTGAGAATAACTTCACTCAATTTTGTATTAAGATCCTCGAGTGAAACGTTATTATCTTCTCCTTTCCTCAGTGATGCCGACAGTAATTTTAATAAAAGCATATTTAAGGATATCGTAGACGTGGCATATGAAAATTATTAGATTAAATATATTTTAAGTTTTTTTTTTAAATTGTTATTTATTTATTTATTTATATATTCTGAAATTTAGTTTTTAGTGTTCATCTTTTTTCTTCTCCATCATTATTATATTATACATTTCTCTCTCATAAACACACCTACACACATAACGTACACACACGACACCACAACACACACACACACATATATAGTATATATATATATTAATCATAATAAATATATATAGAAATATATAATATATATATATATATAATATATATAATATATATATATTATATATATATATTATATGTATATTTATATATTTATATAATTATATATATATTATATATATATATATATATATATATATAATATAATAATATATATAATATATAAAGTATGTTTACAAATATATATATATATATATTTATATAGTTATATATATATATATATATATATATATATATGATAATGAAATCATTAAGAAAAGAAATTTTCTGAAAAAATATGAAGAAACAGAGAAAATATAAATCCTTCGAAAAATAGTTGGTTTGGAATGAGAAATATTACCGTCAATGTCAATTAAGAGGTTTGGAAGGGAGGCTTTAATGAAAAAAGTTATCTTCTCAAAAGACATTTAAAGAGTCACTCACGATCGTCAGAGGACTTCAAATGACATTTTATGCTCCACTCTTTAGACATTTTTAGTGTTTAAATCTTCGGTCCTTCTCCCGTTTTTTTTTAATTTTTCCTCTTACTCCCAAAAAAAAAAACCGAAATTAAGCTTAGCCTCTGGAATGCTCAAGAATTTTGACACCATTTTTTATGAGTATTTATCACACTCTCTTATATATATATCAAGATTTTTTATACAGTTTAAAGAACATTATTTCTTAATTTTGGTCTTTAAGATTCAAAATGGAGAGTTTATTTTCCAGTTTTTAATTCTTTTTTTCTTAATGGAAAAAATTTATAATTAGAATATTACTTAAATTCTTCAGAAATTTCTTAATTTTAATTTTTAATATTTTGTGGGTTTAGTTAAAATTCTTATTCTGTAAATTTATGAATATAGTAGCTCTGAATATGAAATTTTTGTAAGCCTAATTTACACACACACACACAACACACAAATATTATATATATATATATATAATATATAGTTATAATAATAATATATAATATATATATATATATAATATAATATATATTATTATAATAATATATATATATATATTACCGTATAATATATATATATATATATATATATATAAAAAATTAAATATAATATATATATATATATATATATATATATATATATATATATATATATATATATATATATATTTATATAAATTATATATATACGGTAAAATATAAATATATTATATAAATATACTATATATATAATATATATATATATATACTATATATATATAATATATTATATATATATATATATATATATATATATATATAAAATATATATATATATATATATAAATATATATTAGATATATAATATATATATATATATAATATATATTATATATGATATTATTAATATTATATATATTATACATATATATAATTATTTATATATATATAACTATATATATTAATATATATACTATATATATATATATATATATATATATATTAATTATTATATATATATATATATTATATATATATATACTGATTACTATAATATATATATATTACATATATTATATATATATATATATACTATACTATATAATATAATATAATATAAATATATATATATATATATATATATATATAATGAAAAAAATATTTCCTGAAATAAAAGAGATCATATAAAGATGTATATATATATTATATATTATATATATATATTATAGTAATACTATATAATATATAATATATATAATATATTTATTAATTTAAATTATTTTTCTTAACTATATATATATAATACAGTGGTTATTTAGGGGGGGCCAGGGGGCCATGCCCCCCCCCGAAATATTTTCTAGACACTAAAAAATTTTTTTAAGTATCCTATCTGTTAATAATTTAAAGGTGCAGGATCTAGAGTTAATTTGCTAGTAACATTTTCGTTCGCTGTCTAGGAACAATGCGCCCTAGCGTGCATTGGATAAAAAATCGGGTTGTTGTTTTTAGACAAAAATCAACATTAAAAAATATCTCAGCAGATAATTGCTGGACAGCGGCATTACTTTAAGTATTATATTAGATAAAGGTGGGTATGAAATTGGCTTTCCAAGAATTAACCAAGTTTCCAAAAAAATACAGACCCAACACTTCCTTCTTCCGGACTCACAGATTTATTTAATCACACATCCATTCTTCTTTTGTTTTTGGATGATGATGATTTAGCATCAGTTTTAGAAAAGAGAATTCTTTTTGTAAAACATTAAAGAAAATAAATCTTCCTTGGCAATTTGTAGTACCGAACAGGTTTAATGTTACATATTGAGAAGATAAAAGATTTGTGTAACATTTTGCAATGGAAGATCTCGAAAAGCCCAAACTGAAGATTTTTAGTAAAAGCAGGAATGGAATTTATAAGTTGAAATTAGCACAGTAAAGATCGTCCAAAAACAGCAATAGATGAACTAGTTTCTCGCAGTTTACAAATTTCCAAATATTTACATCTTTTTTGGCAAAATACTGCAGGCAAAATTTTTACCCGTTCTACTAATATTCAGTAAGAAAGAAGCTTTCAGCATTTAAGACTTTCTTGAAAACCTTACTTGAGAAAAGGCTATTGGAGATGAAAGACTTACTACTTGCCTCTCTACATTAACTCCGAAATTTATTGACATAAAAAAACTGAAGATGATTATTTCGGACTTTTGCTATAAAATCTCATGCCCGAGGCGGATTAAATATAATAATTTTTAGGTAAGAAGATGGATAGACGAACTAGTTTCAGGTTCGCATCACAATATGTTCCAAAATAGGTTTACATGCTTGTTGCAAAAAAAACTTGGGAATTACCTGTTGTCTACCGCTTCCTAGTAGAAAAGAAAGCTTTTTCAGCATTAAAAACTGTCTGGAAAACATACTGAGAAATACTATTGGAGATGAAAAACTTACTTACTGGGCTTGCCCTCCTCTACATACATCGAAATATTTGACATAAAAACTTGGGAAAAATGTTATTCTCAGGATTTGCTCACTCTCCATGTCCAGCGTATTAAATTTAACTTTGCGTAAGATTGATTTTTAGTTTAATTATATTAAAATTATTTCCATTTTTTCTTAGAAATTTAAATACTGGTTAGTCCTTCCCACTTTATATATATATATATATTATATATATAGTATATATATTATATATATTATTATATATATTATAATATAATATATATATATATATATATATATATATATAAATATATATATATAATATATATATATATATATGATATATAATATATAATATTATATATATATATATATATAATATTTATAATATATTATATATATATATATTATATTATATATAATATATGTAATAATATATATATAATATATATTATATAATATTATAAATATATATTATTATAATAATATATATAATTAATATATATATATATATATAAATATATATATATATTTATATATATAAAGTATATATACTATATATATATATATAATATTATATATTATATATATATATATTATTATACTATATATATTATAATATTATAATATTATATATATATATATATATATATAAACAAAACAATTTTTGTCTGGCCCCCCGAAAAAAATTTCTGGATACGCCACTTGTATACTTATATATATATATATTATATAATATAATATATAATATATATATATTATATATATATATATAATATATATTATATTATATATGTATATATATATATATGTTGAGTATGTAGTGTATGAAGTGTAAGTGTGTGTGGCCTCTGTGTGTTTGAGTGGAACAAAAAATTAAGCATAATGCTTCACTCAATGCATTCCGTCTATATTATTACACATTGATATGATAGATTGTAAAACTACCTACCTAACTTTCGCTTTCCCATTATAAATTTGAATCTCGTCAATATAATTTCAATGAATATATTTTTTTTTTCTTTTTTTTTTTTTTTCAAAGGATTATTTTTTTTTTTTTTCTTTTTTCTTTTTTTTAATTTCAAAAATTTAAATCTAGAAAATTTTGTGTAAAAAGCCATTTTATCAAATCGTCATGGGGTAAATCTCCGTTATGAAAACTCAACCGAAATATTTTTTGATAGTGTCTCTGCAACTTCTTTTTATAAACACTATACTATTGGAGCAAGTTTAGGGAATAAATATCAAAGCGAATCTAATAAATTTATCAGAGTTCAAACAGTGGAAAAAATTATATTGTTTAAAATAAAAGAAGGAGAAGAGAGTGAGAGAAAGATGAAGAGAGGAGAGACGTAGAGGAGAGAATGATGAGAGAGAGAGTGAGATAGAGAGAGGAGATAAGAGAGAAGAGAGGAAAGAGAGAGAGATAGAGAGAGAGAGAGAGAGAGAGAGAGAGAGAGAGAATCTCTTACGATTAGAAGCATAAATCCTCTAGAAAACTCATATATAATATATATATATATATATATTATATATATAATATATATATATATATATATATATATATATATATATATATTATATATACATGTATACAATATATAAATATATATATATATATATATTTATATAAATATATATATATATATAATATATATATATATATATATTATATATATTATATATATATATATATATAATATATATATATATATATATAGTAGTATATAATACATATATATATATATATATATATATATATATATATATATATAATATTTATATATATATTATATATATATATATATGATATATATATTATATAATATATTATATATATACAGTATATACATACATATAGAGAGGAGAGAGAGAGAGGAGAGAGAGAGAGAGGAGATGAGAGAGAGAGAGAGGCGAGAAGAGAGAGAGAGAGAGAGAGAGAGAGAGAGAGACAGACAGAGAGACAGATAGAGAGATAGATTAGATAGATATATAGATAGATATATTAGATAGATAGATAGAGTGAGAGTAGATAGAGGAGAGAGAGAGAGAAGGAGGAGAGAGGTAGAGAGACACTTTTGAAAGATGGTATTTTATAAAGTTTAATTAATAGAATTAAAATGTGAGGTGGGTGCATTTATTTACAACATTTGGCAAGGAAATAAATTATAATGCCATCTTCTTCTCTTGTTTCAAGATTAACATTAAAAGGTATAAGATATTATGTATAGTTATTATTATTATTAGTTATTATTTTATTATATTATTATATAGATTTATTTTATTATTATTATTATTATTTATAGTATTATTATTATTTTAAAGTATTATATTATATTAGGTTATTTATTATTATTATTATTATTAATTATTATTATTATATAGTTGTTTTTATATTATATTATTTATTATTATTTTATTATTATTATTATTATTATTTTGATTGATATATGTATTGATGATTTATTATTATTATTGTTACTTATTATTATTATTATTATGATTGAGTATTATTATTATTATATATTTATTATTATATTATTATATTATTATTTATATTATGATTATATTATATTTATTATTAATTATTATATTATTATTATTATTATTATTTGTTATTATTATTATTATGTATTATTGATTATATTATTATTTATTATATTATTATTATTATATTATTATTTATTATTATTATATATTATTATTATTGTTATTAATTGTTATTATTATCTTATTATTGATGATATTATTATATTATTATTATTATTATTATATTATTATTATTATTATTTTTATTATTATTATTTATTATTATTATTATTATTATTATTATTATTATTATTATTATTATTTATTATTATTATTATATTATTATTATTAATTTTATCTATTATTATTATTATTTATTATTATTATATTATATTTCTCAATCTATAGAACAGATAAGTCATATAATCAACAAACACACTACACCACACACAACCACACACACACACACAAACAACAACACACACACACACCACCACACACACACACGAATCATATATATATATATTATATAATTATAATATTATATACTATATATTATATATATTATATATATATATTAATATACTCAAGGATTAAGGATAATATAATACATTACCATACATTACTTATATATATATATACGTACGTACTTTCTACGTCATTATATATATATATATATATCATATTATATATATATACTATATATAATTATATATATAATTAGTATATATATTTATTATATATATATATATATAGTATATACTACTATATATATATATATACTCTCTATTATAGTCTAGTCATGTAATATATATTAGTACTACTATATTATATAGTATATATATATATTATACTTGCTCTCTATTATAATATATACATTATATAATATATATATATGATCATATATATATATAAATACTAATATAGAGTGGGCTTTTTACACGTCTTAACCCTACTACCACCTTATCTCTTGGCTAGGTATGCATTCGCAAGGAACAGTCCTAAGCTGATCACGACAGTCGCGTTTGTGTCGCCGTAAGAATCGACGATGTATCTTTGCGATGTACTCCCAATTTGATCAATCGAATGTTCTGTCTAAGTTGTGGCGTAATAAGGCTACATTGTGTAATCGCGTCAGAGAATTACGAAGTTGTCGAGGAGAAGAGGAGAGAGGTAATGGTGTTTATTTAGAAAAGGATTTATTTGATAATGCTCGCTGTGGACTTGAAACAAAGATGAAAGGAAACCGTGAAAAAGTGGTGCGGTGTGAAATGTGTATGTGTGATAGAGTGGAGAGAAGAGATGAGAAGTGGGAGAGAAGGAATTGCGATTTTGATGAGTGCCATGTGGGATACAGCTATGTTGGGTTTGTTTAGTATGGGTGATAGAATCAATGAATGAATTGAAAGTTTAAAAAGGTCAAGGTACTGGTGGTTTTGTAACATATGGTCCATCTGTGGGTGATGTTGAGGGGAGCGCGACTTTCTGGGATAATCTGAAGGACTTTTTAGATGGGGTGAGTAGTAGCTTCGGATTGATTGTTTTCTGCGATCTAAATGGTTTGACAGGTGATCAGAAATGGGATGGTATAACAGGTAGATTTGGGCTGATGGGAGAAAATGAGAGTTGTAGGAGGATGATTGATTTTTGTGAGAATTGAGGTATGTGTGTAAGTAATACTTTCTTCAAACACAAGAGTATTCATAAGTATACTAGAGTTGGTGTAAGTAGAGATGGTATCAAAGTGAAGGGTATGACTGATTTTGTGTTGGTGAAGAAGGAGATGTTGAAGTGTGTGATGGATATTATATCAGTAAAGGGGCTGGGGGTGGGGTTATCGGATCATTATGTTGTTTTACGTAAAATTAAGTGGGGGCTTAGATGGAGAGCAAAGAGGTAAGGCAGGAAGTGTTAAAAATTGAGTTTGAAGTTGTGATCAAGGTAATAAGAAAAAGTTTTTAAAATCGCTTGTAAATAAACAGTTGAATGTGAACA
The DNA here is from genome assembly GCA_015478945.1 of Trachelipus rathkii. Classification (NCBI taxonomy): domain Eukaryota; kingdom Metazoa; phylum Arthropoda; class Malacostraca; order Isopoda; family Trachelipodidae; genus Trachelipus; species Trachelipus rathkii. The sequence goes on along the minus strand of JABUQX010040849.1, from coordinate 48,682 downwards.
AGATGAAACTGAACAAATCTGAACACAAATGAAGAAAGCCTTTGTTAGTGATGCAATAAAAGTATTTGCATGTGCAAAGTAGGAAGTAAGAATCTCAACAGTGAATGGTGGAATGAAGAATTGACACAAACGGGATTAAAAGTGAAAAAGAGGCGTGGTTGAATGTGCTAAAAGTCAATGATGAGGTCTCAAAGGAAAGGTGTTTGAAATTATATAAGGAGGAAATAGGAAGACTAAAAGTTGCACACCTAGGAAGAAAATGAGGTAAATGAAAAGGTTGGAAGAAGGATGAATGGGGACTTACAAGGGAATAGGAAGCTTTTCTGGAAGGAAGCCTGAAGGATTAAGAAAAAAAAAGCAAGGGGAATCTGCATTGAATTATAAATAAGGATGGGGCTTCCGTAGCTGATGAAATGAATGTGAGAAGAGTGTGGAGGAAACACTTCGAAAATCTGCATAACATTGGCCGCAATGAAAAGGTGATAGTGAATGTGTGTGAGTTTGAGGTGCAAGAAGAAATAGGTATTTTGGGGAGAAGGTAATTGGTAGAGTGAGAAAGCTGAAGAATGGTAAATCTGAAGGCATAAATGGAATTACTGGTGAAATGATCTCTTGAAGAATTTAGGCGAGCTGTTGATTGAAGTGAATTGGAAGTTGTGTAACAAAACGTTTTTGGAGGGTATAGCTCTGAAAGATTGGAGGAGAGCATCAATAGAACCTTCATATAAGGGTAAGATGGATAATGGAATTAAAGGAACTGTAGGGGAATTAGTTTATTGAGTGCTGTAGAGAAGATATATGCTGGTATTTTGGATGAAAGAGTACATCGAGTGACTGAACGATTGATTGGTGAAGAACAAGATGTATTTAGAAGTGGTTGAAAATGTGTGGAACAAATTTTCACATTGAAACAAATGATTGAGAAAAGAGAGAGAAGAAGAATAAATTGCATTTAGGTTTTATGGATTTGCAACAGGCGTATGATAGAATTAATAGGGAAGCTCTATTGCAATGTTAATGATATATCGTGTTAGTTGTATGCTTCTGAATGGAAAATAAAAGTAATGATGACGCATAGTGAAGCGTACGGGAAAATGGCATCGATTCACTCTGGCATCGAAGGTGATTGGCTTAACACTAATAGTGGAGTGAGGCATGGATGTGTTACCTCTCCCTGGTTAT
>JABUQX010040849.1:27500-30000 GCA_015478945.1 Trachelipus rathkii | reverse complement strand
ATATATATATATATATATATATATATATATATTGATTGATTTATTTTCCTCTTACCATTCCATAACACTCATTCTTTGCAATTCTATTTATGATTGTTATAAATAAAATAAATAATATATATTTTCTGTCCTATAACTATTTTCTGTAGTTTTTCACATGGTTTGTTTCGTGTGGTACAATTTTCTCAATCTTAGTGTAAGAATTTGAGCGGTTATTCAACAGTTCTTTCCATTGTTCGCCATTTCCATTCACCTTCGAACCACTATCTGTCTATTTTTACTGATGAAAAACTCGTTGGGAAAGACCTTCCCGTCGAAGTAACGACATTTTCCGATCTGCAAAGTTTCCATTTCCTTCGTGCTTAATGGGCCTCACCTGGAGTTTTCCGTTGCTTCGGAAGGTGTTTTGCTTACAAAAGCTTTCTTTTCGATTCTTCTTTGATGAGCATAGAAGGCCTTTAGATGTGTTTTTTTTGGGGGGCAAGAAATGCGCACGTTCCAGACAGTTGCTTTTAAGATCTCTTTGTAGCCATTCGGAGAATTTTTGTATGCCGTTTAAGGCCTCCTTGACGTCCGGAAAGGACGGACTCCCCGTGAGAATGCAAATAAAAGCTTTCCTATCAGTTAAATATTTTGCGAAAAAATATGTTTAGCTTAATATTTATTTTATAATGAATATTATATACACTTTACAGCTCAAAATACAGCTATGAAAAATATTTCATGTAAAGCCATGATTTTACAGAATCATAATTATGTATATACCTTATAAGAATAAATAAATTTTTAAATAAAGGAAGTATTATATTTAAAATTATAATTATTTAATTATATTATAATTATAATAGCATTATTTTCGTTTATTTTATCATGACATTAATAATCATTATATATTAGCTTTATATTATTTAAAAGAATAATATTCATAAAAATTTGTGAGTAGTTATAAGATTAAAAATGACTATGACCCCTTTTTCATTAAAAAAGAACTTCCTCTCTCTCTCACCTCAACATTATTCCCAATTTTTTCACTCACTTTCACTAAGGTTCATTCATTTTCAAAGACTGAATATATTATACATGAAAAGGGGAAATGTACGAAACTTTTTTAAAAGCCACGACCGCAAAACGCATCCTCTTCAAATTCAAATTTAGCTTCATCACTAAACCCACATACAAGCCGTAGACGATGGAGAGGAAAAACCAAATTAACTTTGAGATAAAAAAAAAAAAAAAAAAAAAAAAAAAAAAAAACAAAAAACAACTCTACATATATCATGCAAATTAACTAGAAACCAAAATAGTTCAACAAGGATGCTTTATTCTTTTCACACCATATAATACTCTCTCGCTTTTCCTAAATAGATTTGAATCGCTTGACTTCCTACCGAATAAATCCTTCCTTTTTAATTTCCGGACTAAACTTTGTTTCTTCCATATTTTTTGATACGTCAGTTCTTCCTTCTTTATTCTTCTTTTTAATGACTCGATGTGTGGAAGTCATTTAATGGTTGAACCAGATTAAAGTTATATATATATATATATATATATATATATATAAAGAGAAAGTTATATATAAAGATGTGTAATTACCTATATTATTTCTGAAATTTTGAAATTATATTATTATTGATATATATTAGTATTATTATTATTATTATTATTATATTATTATTATATTATTATTATTATTATTATATATATATATTATTATTATTATTATTATTATTTATTATTATTATTATTATTATTATTATTTATATATATTATTATTATATTATTACTTATACATATTATTATATTATTATTATTATTATTATTATTATTATTATTATTATTATTATTATTATATATTATTATTATTATTATTATTACATATACGGCGATACATATTACACACACATACATGTACACATACACATACATAATAATATTTATACATTATTACATATGTATATATATATTTAAGTACTTACACTATTTGTCTACAGGATGTCTACCTGACCCGTGAGTGGTAGAAAAATAGTATTGCATATAAAATAATAAAATGTTGTTGGGTGAGTCTCTGGTTAAGATTTTCTCATGAAATCGACGAGCGTCGGTATAGTTAACATATATATATATATATATATATATATATATATCATAGCATATATATATATATAGAGTTATATTATTTGTTATTATTATATATATATATATATATTGCAGATTGATACAAGTGAGTAATATCGTCTTTATCTTAAAGGAGTATATATATATTATTATTATTATATTATGATATATTATATTATTATATATATATATATATATTATTATTATATATATATATTATTATTACATATATATATATTACATATATATTTGCAGATCATTCCAATCAATCAAATCGTTAGGTCTCTTTTGCAAGGAGGGGGACATACATATATATTATTATTATATTATAAAGTTAGATATATATATATATATATATATATATATATATATATTATTAGAGAAT
>JABUQX010040849.1:15000-17500 GCA_015478945.1 Trachelipus rathkii | reverse complement strand
ATTATTGTTATTATCATTATATATATACAGTATATATATATATATATATATATATATATATATATATATATATATATATATATATATATATATACTATATATATATATATATATATAACCAATATATATATCTATATATATGTAATATATATAATATAATATATATATATATATGTAGCCAGCTGCCATGTAGCTTAACAACCTTAACCAATAGTAACAACAACAATATATAACATAATAATATATATACTATATATCATATATATATATGTAATAATACCAATGTAATAGCCAATAATTTAGCCAACTTAGCAATATTTAATATGTAATAATAACTCATATATATATATATATAATATGTATAATATCAACAATAATAATAATATGTATGTATATATAATATATAATATGTATAATAATAATAATAATAACCAATAATACATATATATATTGTAACCAACCAGCATAATAATATATATGTAATATAACAATAACAATAATATATATATCTATATCTTTATATATCATAACCTTTGCTAACTATGTAATGGCAGCCTTAACAACAACCAATAATAATAATAATAATAATAATAATAATAATAATATGTATATATAATATATATATATATATAATAATAATATATATATATATGTATATGTATACATATATATGTAACCAATAACAATAAGCAGCCAGCAGCCAGCAGCCAGCAGCCAGCAGCCAGCAGCCAGCAGCCAGCAGCCAGCAGCCAGCAGCCAGCAGCCATATATGTATAATAACCAATATGATTTTGTTTGGCAATATCTGTATGTAACCAATAATAATATTAATAACAGCACTTTATCATAATAATAATAATAATATATAATAATAATAATAACAACAACAATAATATATATGTATGTAATATATATATATATATATATATATATACCTATATATATATATATATATATATATATATATATATAGTGTTTTAAAATATTTTAATCCAAAATTAACTAAAATTATGTTGAAAATAATGGGTTAAATATATTACCTATCAATAATTGCATTAAATTATTCTTACATCTACAATAACAATATTTCAACTTGTGGTATTAACAATCCCTTAAGAAAATATTTGTATCTATTATGAGTATAAAATAAATATCAAAATTTTAATATCAAAATATTTTCTTTGTTATTTTTTCAGAGAGAACTAATTGCTATTCTTGCTAAGAATGATCAGTCATTGGTTAATTGCTATTCAGAAGGAGAAGAAGAATCTATAGATTAACTTTATTCAGGTAAAAGTAGTCTTTGAAATGCAGTAACTAAGAATTACGAAACATATATTTTTGATAGATAATAAATATTTATATAAAAACATGTAAAGAGACTATGTAATAATAGCGAGCAGTTGATATTGCATTGTTGAATATTTGACAGATTGTGTGCTTGTATTATACCTTAAGAACCAGTTAATATCTTTTGAATATATATCCCATTCTCACAATGCTGAAACTAGTTTCTTTATGTTATTATTAAAACATAATATCCTATTTATTTAGTCGAATTTATTAAAATATATATATTTATATATTTTTTTAAATTGCTCTCCTAACTACTTTTGTTAAAAATCATAAATCGTGGTTAAATTCTTAATTACAGCTTATGAGTTATGATATATAGATTCAATTTCAAAGATATCTCCAATTTCTTCCCGACTTTATTTTTCTGTGTATTGTAAGCCGAGCGTATCGGCCCTTATTTCCACAGAAAGATCTAAAAAAAAAGGGCTCCATAGAATGAGAAAAATTCTCACTCTCCAAAAACCACAAACTTTTAGAAATTCTCAGGTCAATTATTAGAACTAGTTCTAAAATGGCATCTGGTGGCAATATGCTATACAAAAATTAAACTTTTGGGAAGAAAAATTCAGATAATGTTAAAACTGAATTCCCATCTCGATAAGCTTTTATTTTAAAATAAAAAGAAATCACTTGTATAGTTTCAGATAATCTTTTGCGGTATTTGCTGTAATTTATATTTTTATACTTTGATAATAATTTATTACATTCTGCAAGTTATTTTTTGAATTTTTTTAGAAAAGATGTCGATTGATATTTAATATATATATATATATATATATATATATATATATATGTGTAGTAATATATATGTAATGTAATAGCCATATGCTATATATTGGCCAGCCAGCCAGCTAACAATAACTTCTTCTATGTAGTAATATGTGCCATATATATATGTATATATATGTATATATAACCAACTTAATAATAATAATAGCCAATAATAATAATAATAATAATAATATATAATAATATATATATGGATATATCAACTATATATAAATATATATATATATATATGTATAATAATAACCAATAACAATATCATCATAATAACATAATATAATAATATAATAAAATAAGCTACGCAGCCATAATAATAATAATAATAATATTAAAGCAAATTCGTCTAAAATTTACAAGT
>JABUQX010040848.1:30000-38405 GCA_015478945.1 Trachelipus rathkii | reverse complement strand
TAACATTATGTCAAACGAAAAAATATTGACCTTAATGCAGTGCTCTGATCATGTCAAAAGAATTTTGAAAGTTGTCCACTACAAAACTGCTGAGCAAATAATTGCTGATCTGCTCTTATCCGCCAATGTTATTACTGCTAGTTCTTAGTAGAATCTCACCACTAAAAAGATTATCAAACCTCCAAGCAATTATTAAAGCCAAATCATTCTGCAGAATATTGGAGCCTTCGTACTTGTGGCCTTATTCGGACTCACTCTCCATCCCTTTTTAGAGACTAATTTCATTCAAAAACAATGTTGCTCGGCATTCATTTTTCATTGCTAGTTAAGTGCCGTAGCAGTTGCGTGAAAAGAGTAATTGAGTCTCATCAAGATTTCTTATGACTTAGATATCACGAAACATCTTCAATACGGGAAACTGATTATGGTATACTTGTGCTGGATAAAAAAAAAATGAATAAAAAAATCTGAAAAGACTTTTGAAAACTTACTGAAGATCAAAGTTAAAGAAGCCACACTTCCCCATCTTGTTCCTCAATGAATGAACTGTCTATTATTAATTCACTTTTGTGCCTAACCATATTCAAAAAAAATACCCATTAAAAAGGGCGATCCTTTATACTCTGGCCAAAGAGTAAAGACTGGCATAATAAATGCACAACATGAACGACAACAGCATTTAATACAATAATTAGGATAATAGTTCAGATACAACTAAATAATTACTTTAGTGAAAATGAACGAATTGGACACCAAATGCAATAGCGAACTTGCTGAATAACTTCCAAGCGTCTAATGCTAGGGTTTAGATATTAAATTATTAGTTACCACTCAACTCCCCAGTAACTTCCCGCCCAACCCCATAAATAAGTACTTATACGGTTCTCAAATAGGGATTTTTTTTTACTCACTCAGTGACCCCACAAAAAAAATTTTTTCAATTCAATTGTTGTAGACCCTTTTCTTTGTATACCGAAAAATAACTTTTTTATCTATGATATTTTTAATTAGCCTTTGAAAAGAAAAAAAATCTGGAGTTTAACCAACCACACCGTCTATGATCAGTGAGAGCAAGAACATCATAAACGTCAACCTTGCTAACCACTAATTTATAATCCATTTTATTAACATAATAAATTTTATATGTCTATATTATATAGATCATATATATATATAATATATATTATATATATATTATATATATATATATAATATATATATATAGTATATATATTAAATATATATATATACATATATATATATATATATATATATATATAACTATAATATATATATTATATATAAAATATTGTATAATAATAATAATATATATTATAATAATATAAATAAATATATATATAGATATATTATAATATATTATATATATATAATATAATATTATTTAATATATAGAATATATACTATATATATATATCATATATATAATATATATTATCTCGCTCACCTTGCCCCCCTAAATGAAAATCCCTGCCTACGCCCAATATATAATTATATATATATATATACACTATATATATAATATATATATATATATATATATATATATATATATATATATTATATATATATATATAAATTATATATAATATATAAAATATATATATTATATATACTATATATATAATATATATATATATATATAATATATATATATACTATATATAGATATATATATATATATATATATATATTAATATATATATATATAGTATATATCATTTTTTAATATTTTTAAAACTTCCCTGTAGACCCAGGTTCGTCACTGGTCGGTCGTGTGGGTGTGAGCTATTCTCTTCTTGGCTCCGTCTTGCTTGAACTTAAAAAAAATTGAACACACCCCCTGATAGATTATGGCTCTGCCCGAGCGGTGTGGTGTAAAAAAAAAAAAAAAAATTGTAATGAACGATTTTTGTTTTTATTTGCCGGTATTATTTAAACTTTCCGTTGTCACACAAAATTGGTACGTGTTATGATGTTTTTAACATCATTTCCGTAATCAGCATTATCGATTTAATAAGAAAATCACTTAAGGTTCATGTGGCAGAGAAAAAATTAAATTCTGTTGAGTAGTGATAATTACTATTATTTTATTTGTTTAACAACGGTGTTTTAGAAAATGCTTTTATAAATAATGAAAATTAAACAAACATCGTGTTTTCTTATAAGTTGAATAATAGTTCGATTTGACATGTCACAATTTGCATTATTTTTTCCTTATTTTTAATAAATTGTTATTAATTAACCAATTTATTCCTTAGCTTAATATTTTTTTTTTATATTAGATCGGTTAACAATGTGGCGTTAATATTTTTCAGAATTTTTAATAAAGGTTTATTTACAATGAAATTACTATTCTATTATATCATCATCATCATCATCATCATCATCATCATCATCATCATCATCATCATCATCATCATCATCATCATCATCGTCATCATCATCATCATCATCATCATCATCATCATCATCATCATCATCATCATCATCATCATCATCATCATCATCACCCACCTTCTCTCCTCAAGACTAGGGGTAAGGTGCGATACATGCGCCGGAAGCAGAAAAGTAGTAGAAGAATATGACGCAAGTAGAAAGGAAAGCCCAGCCTTACCACCCCTTTATACCTTTTAGTGAGAACTTGTTTCAGTCAGAAAAATCCACCCTAGAAATTCACGGGACCGCCACGGACCCCAACTATGGCATCTTGTCAATGTAGGGTTCATCCCTTGGCCCAGGTTAGCCACAACCATACCCCCACATAAAACCCCACCATTCACTCCTATTATTCACCTTACTTCTCGTCTCTGTCAAACTCACATTCCTCTCCTCCAGGCATTCCTTTACTGACTCAATCCACTTTTTATTCGGTCGATTTCCAACACACTCACCACTATACATCCGTTTAACCAACCACTATCATCCACCTTTCCACATGACCAAACCATCTCAATGTACTTTCATTTATTCTCTCATTTACTCCTTTCTTCACACCACACAACTCTCTAATGCATTCATTCCTCATTTTATAAATTCTTCTCACACCTAACACACCCCTTAGATTGCCCATCTGAACACATTGTACTTTACATCTATACCCCTTATTTCAGACCATAGTTTCAAAACTACACATTAACACAGGTAACAACATATCCTCATGTAAGACCCTATCGCACTCAAGACTTAGTCCCTTTACATCCACCAAGGATTTAATTGGACCAGCCACCTTCCTGCCATTTACAACTTTCCTACTACACTCCCATCATTCGTTCCTTTAATCCAACATATATCCTAAATATTTAAACTCAGACACTTTTTCCAGCTGCTCATCATCTAACATAACTTCGAGGACTGTCCTCACTCACAACGATAATATTACTCTTATCTTCGTTTACTTTAAAACTTCTCCTTTTACACACCCTACCAAATCTTTCTTCCAGTAATCTCAATCTCTTCAGATTCGACACACAAGACCAAATCATCATCATATAATAGGTAGGGAACCCTTCATTCTCTTCCATTCTCCATAATTCTAACACTATCCCTGTAGGACCACCGGGGCGAGAAATTTGCCGGGGCCGGGGCCGGCCGGGGCTGCTCTAATTTAGCCGGGGCCGGGGCCGGCCGGGGCCGGGGCCGGGTTAGCTAAAATTAGAAATGTAAGTCGAAAACACTGAAAGTCTTAAAACTTAGGATGAAAATTAAATATAATTTCAATTAATTAATAATTTAAATTATAAAAAAGGAATATTTAATTAATTCAATTAAATAAATATTTTCGAAAGAAATTATAGAAATGAATGATTTCTAGAAGAATGAAGTTGTATTTAAATAATATATATATTATATTATATATATATAGATATATATATATATATATTATATATATATATATTATATATATATATATTATATAGATATATATATATATGATTATATATATATATTATATTAATAATATATATTGAAGAACTACTTTCTAAAACTTTCGCCTTAGAGAGGAAGCCCTTGGATTCTTTTTAGTATTATGCTTTACTGTCACTTCATTTTATTACTAAATGTACACAAATTAAAAACATTGTTAAAGACACGTTTTTTTAATGAAATAAATCTTAAAAAGAAAGCTAATTTTCGTCCCGACACGCGAGACCTCTTCAGGCTAATGGACTGGATTTCTTTCTTGATCTTCATCAGTTCAAGTGTGTTTCAGTTGGTCTGCTATTTTCTTCATGGTATTGTTGAAATATTTTGATGTTTTCAGATATTCATTTTGTATAAAATCTATCTTAACTTCACCGGGATGCTTATTGTAGTTGTTACTATTATAAATGCAAAAGGATTCCAAGATTTTGCGATGGTTCGTGTGATTGATATTTCTGATCTTTATATTGTTGATATTGATAGAGTGGCCTGTGTTACCCCTATGACTTGTTAAAGCTGAATTTATTCTGTCCTTGTGCAGGTCATCGGTATGTTGATTTTTCTTCTTTGCAAATCTATGATTTCATATACATGTTTTATTGCAAGTATTGCAGCGGAGTGATATATACAGCTTTGGGGGAGATTTCTTTTCGTTTTGGGTTTGAGAATGTTTTTTTAAGGTGATGTTATTTGAATGTATGAGGGTAATATTTTTTGGTAATATTTGTTTTAACGAATATAATGGTAATTGAGGAATTGGTAAAAAGGAGGTGTTGCTATTTTTCGGGGGAAAGGTGCTATAGTACCTCTTTTGCTTTGTTAAATGCTTTTTTGATGAAAAACTCAGGATAGTAAGTGGTTTGAAAGTATTGTGGATGTATTTAGTTTTCTTGTGCTAGAAGAGGGGGAGAGCATATACGAAAAGCACGGAGAAATAGAGATGACAGAACAGCTAATTTTGTGTTTGGGGAGATTAGATAGCCAATGTATATAGTTTGGTGCGAATGTTGGTTTTCTATATAAAGTAAATTGCAAGTAATTGTTATTCCATTTTAAGGTATCGAGGAAGGGGATAGAGTTTTTGGAAGGCATTTCTATCGTATACTGAATGAAGGATGAATAGAGTTAATATAGTTTGACATCATTAGGGTTGTGTTGTAGAGGAGAACAAAATCTCATCCTTACATAATCTAATCCAATATACTATTGTTTAATTAAAGTGGTGAGCGTAAAACTACTGACCAAAATTATGGTTAGTTCCAATATATGTTACTGAGATGGAGACAGTGGGGATCCATCACTCGCCGAAAGGTTTGTGATGTAATATTTGCACATTAAAGAAAGAAGTTTGTTGTCAATGAGAATTAAAAAGCTTTTTAATATATGAGAACGTGAGCCAATCTCTCTTTACAACATAACTGTCTTTCATTTAATGCAATATTACCCCAAACCCCAAACTTTTCGGACTTGAGGTGTGACCCACTGTCTCCCATATCAGTAACATATATTAATGAACCTAACCAGAGATTGCATTCCTCATATCACAATTTACCCCCCTTTAAAACAACTGTTTATGATTAGATATGTAGATGACATTTTTGTCTCCCTCCCTCACAACACCAACCCTAATGATGTTCCTAAACTAATAAAACTCTCTATTCATACCTTCATTCACTATACTATTAGAAGATATTTCAGTATCCCGATAGAAGAATGTATCCAACAAAACACCTATCCCCTCCTCACGATACCTTAATCCCATGCAATAAAACAATTACTTGCCAATTTACCTAATATAGAAAAACCAAACATCTCGCACCAAATACAACTATAACATGGACCGTATCTAAGCCCATATCTCCCAAAAATCACCAAATTAAAGCTGTTCTGTCATCTCTATTCTCCGTGCCCTTCGTATATGCCCCTCCCCCTCTTCTCAGCACAGAAACTAAAATCCCACAATACCTTTCAAATCAACTTTACTATCCCTGGTTTTTCATCCACAAAGCACTTGAACAAAGCAAAAAAGAGTACTATAGCCTTATTACCCGAAAAATAACAAACAACCTCCTTTACGCAATTCCTCAATTACCAGTTATATCGTTTAAAACAAATATTACCAAAAATATTACCCTCATTCAATCAAAAACATCACCTTAAAAAACATTCTCAAACCCCCAAAACCAAAAAGAAATCTCCCCCAAAGCTGTTATATATCACATCCCCTGCGATACTTGCAATAAAACATAGATAGGTGAAACCATAGATTTGCCAAGAAGAAAATGAACATACAGATGACCTGCACAGGGACAGCATAAATTCAGCTTTAAGCAAGTCATAGGCGTAACACAGGCCACTATCAATATCAACAATATAAGGAATTATCAGAAATATCAATCACACGAACCATCGCAAAATAATGGAATCCTTTTGCATTTATAATAGTAACAACTACAATAAGCATTCCGGTGAAGTTAAGATAGATTTTATAGAAAATGAATATCTGAAAACACCAAAATATTTCAAACAACACCATGAAAAAATAGCAGACCAACTGAAACAAACTTGAACTGATGAAGATCAAAAAAGAAATCGTCCCGAGCCTGAAAGGTCTCGCGTGTCGGACGAAAATTAGCTTTCTTTTAAAATTATTTCATTAAAAAAAAGTGTCTTTAACAATGTTTTTAATTGTGTATATTTAGTAATAAAAGTGAAGTGACAGTAAAGCATTATACTAAAAAAGAATCCAAAGGCTTCCTCTCTAAAGTATATATAATTATATTATATATATATATATATATATTATAATATTTATATATATATAAATATATTATATATATATACTAATATATATAATATATATATATATAATATTATAATAGTATATTAATTCAATAAATAAATAAATTTGAAAAGAGATTTCGGAAAATTATTTGATTTTCTTGAAGATATTTACCTTAAATAAATAATAAAATACATAATATTTTAACAATTATATTTATTTCCTTTTCCGAATTCGTTGATATATCAAATTTCGAATATTTTATGTTAAAAACTCGAAAAAATTATAATTTGGCCTCAATTTTAATTTGAAATCATAGTAAATACCAAAAAAAAATTGATTATATTTAGGTATGTTTATAGTTTTGCATCAATTTATAACAAAGGAGTAATGGAGATTAAAATATAATTTTTTATTTTGTTTGTTTAACCCTCTATTATTTAGTGTAAATTTACAGTTAACCCCGGTAGAAAACCCCGTTTTTCCTGATTTTTGGGCCGGGCCGGGGTTGGCCGGGGCCGGGGCCGGGGCCGGGGCCCCGGTCGGTTCCTAATTCCCCTGCCACCTCACATCTAATTCTTTAATAACCCCATCCATAAACAAATTGAATAACCAAGGAGACATAACACATCCCTTACTCACTCGCTATAATACTTAAAACCAATTCACTTTCGACTCGTATTCCTATTCTTACCCACGCTCTATTATCGTCATACATAACTTTTTAATTTCCATTCATATGCTTCAGCCACCAACACCCATATTTCACAAACACCTGCCATAGGTTTCTATTAAAACTATCCTACGCCTGTTGGCAAATTCATAAACCAAAAAAACTATTTCTTCTTCCTCCATCATTTCCCCAATCGATTTGTTTCAATGTAACGATTTAATCCACACGTCCTCAACCACTTCTAAACGCACCTGTTCTTCACCAAACCAGTCCTTCAGTTCACTCACGCACTCTTTTCGCCCAAAATACCAGCATATATCTTCCCTACATCATAACTCAATAAAACTAATTCCCCTATGAATATCTACAGTTACCTTACTCTTCTTACCTTATATAAGTTACTGTTATCTCTCCTCCTATCCCTCGGGAACCATACCCTCATAAAACGCTTTGTTACACAACTTCCAAATCCAATTCATCACCATCTCGCTATATATATATTATATATATATATATAATATATATATATATATATATATATATATATATATATATATTATATTATATATATTATATATTTCTATAAATAATATATTATATATAATATATATATATATATATATATATATTATATATATATATATATGTATATATATATAATATATATATATATTATATATATATATATATATATAATATATATATAAGATATATATTATTATAATATATATATTATATTATATATATATATATATATTAATATATATATATATATATGTACTGAACCAAAGCTTTATATATATATTAATATATATAGATATATAATATATATATATATAATATATATATATATATAATATATATATATATATATATATATATATATATTATATATATATTATATCATATAATTAATATATATATTATATATATTTTTATAAATGTTTGTTTTATATGAGTAGATTTAAATTTTTAATGGTCGCCGATGTTGATGTTGATTTTGAATAA
>JABUQX010040848.1:0-17500 GCA_015478945.1 Trachelipus rathkii | reverse complement strand
TAGTGATGTTATTGTTTATAACTTTTTTTTTTTTTTTTTTTTTTTTTTTTTTTTTTTTTAAGTAGAATTAAATTGTTTTTTTAATTTTCAATGATATTTTTAATTTTAAATAATTTTGTTTGTTTTTATTAAAATTTGTTTACTTTACTCCTTAAAAAATTCTGAACCATTTCTAATCGTATTATTATTATTATATATATTATTATATATAATGTATATATTATATTTAGTATATTTATATATTCTATATTATAATCTATATATATATATATATATATATATATATATATATATATATTTAATTATATATATATAAGTGATATATACTATATATATGATATATGATATATATGATATATATATATTATTATTATGATCTTGCGTACAATTTATAATTATTACTATATATATATATACTATGATGATAATAGTTATATATATTATACTTTATATATATATAAATATTATATATATAGTAGTAATATATATTATTATTATATTATAGTATATATATATACGATATACTGTATATAGTCTACCTTATCATTATATATATTATATGATATAGTTATATCTATAATATATATATATATATTATATTATCGTTGTTATACATATAAATATATAAGTATATATCATATTCTATATTAATATTATAATAGATATTATATATTATATATATATATATAACTATAATAAGATATTAAATATATATACTATTATACTATTATATATCATAATATATAATTTTAATATTCAATTAATATAGAATTAATTAAATTTCAAGATTTTTGTTAAATTTTCTTTTAAATTTAAATTAATGATTTCAACCCTTTCAGCATTTTTAATTTTACAATCCGCGTCAGATATATTCCGCGAATTCTTGCAGTATATAATCTTTTGCACTTTGATATTCTGTCTCTGCGATAGGTTTGCGTGGGTTCTCGCCGTTTCTTTCTATGACTTCTTCTTTGAAAAAAGGGTGTGCCTGTGAGTGGCTATGAATCTATAAATAAAAATTGCAATGAATCATTTAAAATATATCCACACGTGATGAGGATTATTCTAGTGATCCGCACCGCATCGCGCATCCGCATCCGACATCCGCAAGTGTCCATTCGTGAAACATCTTTATTTGTGTTTGTGGATAACTACATCATAGATGCATATATACTTTTATATTAACATCTGAATTAACAGAAGTCTTAAACCTTACCATATAATCATCTTTAAATTGCTCTTATATATATCATATATATAATATATATATATATATATATGTATCATATATTACTATATATATATATTACTATATTATATATATATTATATATATATATATTAACTATATTATATGATATATATATTTATGCTTGAATACAAAGGAATAATAATATAATCCACAGTTGATAGCAATTTTAATATACAAAGCAGATACTTTTTTCTATATAGAAAAAATCTTCTTCTTCCTCTCTAAGCAACACATTGTTTGACCATTACCTCCGTTTTAATTGTGTAGGTACAGGGAATACTTATTAAAGCCATTCCAACTAGGCTTTCTAGATTTTGATGGCTGAATTTTTGCTCTCCTTTTTCCAATTTCTTTTTGCAGAAAATAAATTCAGCGTTAAGAGGTTCTTAGTCCAAAATATAACTGATATGTCTAATTCATTTACAAAATTCGTAAACCTTTTTAATAGTTATTGATGGAATGACTTTACCGGTACGGTACGTAGATTGGTCAGTTTTGATCTGTGGCTCACGAAAGTGTTCTCTAGCTGGTTTGAAAAATCATTAAGAAGAGAAATTGCAAGTGCAAATTTAAAGCATTCTTTATGTTAATTGATTTTAGATTGACTCTGTTGACTCTGACGAGTGGCATTCTCATTTCTTCATTGAAAGAATGAGGAAGTTTTGTTGTATCTTCGAAAAATACTTGAAAATATTTCATCAATATATGATTGAGAATTATTCAAAATAATCATCACATTTTCAATATGATCAAGAGCAGTTGCTATCTCTAGTGATGCTGACAACAATGAAGTGCATAATGGGAGGGTGAAGGAGAACAAACTGGATGTCATGCATAAACTTATTACAAATTTGCTGATGATTGCAGATTTCAGAAGATATAAGACTTTTGATAAAGTTTTAATAACTTAATCGATCCGAAACTCCTCTAAAGTTCCAATAATTGCTTTAAAACTTATCTAAAAAGCAACAATCCTTCGTAATTCCCCAGTCACTTAGTTTCGAGCATCGTGTTAGTTTTGTTCACATTATTTCTGAAAATATCTTTTCTAAATTTCTATTGAAATAGTTTTGTCTGCTACAGAACTTAACTTTTTCACTATGCCAATATAGTTTCTAACAGTGTTGGACTTCGTATGATGTCCAAGGCTAGATTTAAGGAATGTTAGCAGCAATGAACATGCGATGCCGCTAGATATTTTCGCCATATCCCAAACTGGAACACCTCTAAAACTTCCTTTGATGTTGTTTCACCATAACATTATTTACCTAAGAGAGGTGGTCTAGGCTTTAATATTATTCGTGGATGTAATAATATCCTTGCCCAATCAGAAAGTCACCATTTATTCCAAATGCTTTCAACCTTTGCAGCATTAACCTCCGCTTGATCTTCTCTAATTTGTCTTTTAACTGCAACAAAATCTTAGAAATCTTATAAGAACCATAGAAATGTTTCCTCCATTTCTTTAATATATATTCATATTTTCGTTTTATTTGATTTATTTATATTTTTCTCAATTTAAAATCATAAAATACAAACCGTAAAAATTTCGATCGTTTAATTTGATGGTTGGTGGTCAGATCACTTGGTTACGGCCCTTATATTATATATACTATATATCATTATCATATATATATAGTCTATGATTTTTAGCTTTGATTATTTATTATTATATTATATTTAAAATATAATTGATTATAACAAGTATAACTATTTAGGTACATTCTAATTTATATTTATATTTATATTTATATTTATATTTATATTATTATTTATATTTATATTTATATTTATATTTATATTTATATTTATATTTATATTGCGGAATAGTTGATTAAATAAGCTAAAACTTACATCACTACGAATCTATATAAGACTATATTAGAGTTTAAAGCTGTCAATTAAATTGTTGAAGAAAGCTTTATAGCATTTTCATTTTATTTTTAAAGAAGTTCATAGCTCACCTCACGGGCTTTGCCCTATTTTATGACGGGAGCTATGCTAGGTAATTTCTACCTAGGATCCGGAATAGGGATCGAAAACCCTGGCCTGTGGCCATGTGACTGCTCGCTTCAAACCGATTGTGATCCACAGTTTGTGGCCATTATTATAATTTCATATGTTTATTAATTTGGGGAAAGACGTATACTTGGGTTGGTCAATGAACCGGGTGTTCGTGCGAGTGCGGTTTTCAAAATATAGTGGTGTGGAGCGGTGTGGTGCGTGTTGAGGTGCGGAGCATATTGAATGATAGAGGTGCGGTGCGGTGCAGAAAAATCCGATGATAGGTAAACTCTAGTGTATACAATACAATATCATTCTGATAAATAATATTTTTCATTTGTCTGCGTTGGAATTGGTCCGACATAGCTTGACGGTGCGTTGCGGTGTCGTTGCGGGTGCGTCTGTGGCGGACTGCGGTTGCGGTGTGGTGCGGTGCGTGCATTGTTGACATGGTGCTTTCAGTATTTGATGTGGGGCGTATGCGAAAAAAATGACTGTGAACGAGTGGGAGCTTGTGTTCCACCTCATAGACCTCATAGTTCAGTATTGTGCTGTGGAAACTGAGGTTCTCAGTCAACACTGTAGTCTGATCCCTATACAACAGTATATAGTATATATATATAGTATATATTATATATTATATATATATACTATATATATATATTATATATATATATATTATATATACTATTATATATTATATATATATACTTATATATATATATATAGTATTATATATCTATATAATATATATATATATATATATATATCTATTATTTATATATATATATATATTATATACTATATATATATATACTATAATAATATATATTATTTAGATATATATATATATATATATATATATTATCTTACTATATAATGTGTTTATATAGTATATTATATATATATATATTATAGATGCTATATCCGTTATATATATATATTATATAAATATATATATATAAGTATATATATATACTTATAAATTAAATATTATATCATATATATAATATACTATTATATATATATATTTATATTAATAAATAATATATTATACTTATACTATTAAATATATATATATATATGATTAATACTTATAATTATATATAATATATATAGTATTATTAGTATAATTATATATAGTAGTAGTATATATAATATACATGTACTATTATTATAGTATATATTATAATTATTATACTATAGTATATATATATAATATATAATATATATATATATGTATATACCTATTATATATATTATATAATATATTACTGATATATATACTATACTATATATATATATATCAGTATATACTTATATTATTCTATTATTTCTATTATATACTTATTATATATGTATATATATATATATTATAGATATTATATTATATATACATATTATATATACTATATATATCTTATATATTATATATATACTATCATAATATTGTGTGTTGGTATGTGTGTGTGTGATGGGGTGTGTGTGTGAGACAGAAGAGAGAGAGAAGAGGAGACGGAAGAGATGGAGAGAGAGAGAAGACGAGGAAACCGCTCGATATTCAAGCGCGATTCTCCGACTTGGATCCTGTAGTCAAGATCGTTCTTTTAGCCTTATCTTTAGAATTGTCTTTATTCTCAGTTCCTCCTATGTCTCCTGGGACCTCATTCGTGGGATTATCATTTTATTCGGACAAAACAACATATCATCGTATCTTATAGCGATTTTAAAAAAGATTTTTAGAGATTTAGACTTCCTCTATACGACAAAGTACGAAAGGTAGAGTATTGTTCTTTCAACTAACGTTTAAGAAAAAGGGGGAGGGGCAGGGGCAGGGGCAGGGGGAGGGGCAGGGTCAAGGGCGAGTTGAAGGGGCAATGGTGCAGGGGGCCAGCTCGCAGGGGACGGTGGCCAGGGGCGTGGGCTTTGGGCACTTTTGATATTAGATCTTAACAATGTGACAGGAATTCGGCTTGAACTTCATACGTCATTGGTTTGATCACTACAATTGTGTTGTGGAAAGCTCTCCTATTCATAATCTGCATGATGCTCTTTCGTAGGAATGTACATTTCTTAATATTGTTCTTAATCGTGATACTATATAAGCTATATATATATAACTTTACTAATATATAATATACTATACGTAATATAATAGTATACTATAACTATATTAATATTAAGACTATATTTATTACTACTATATATATATATCTAGTACCGCTATAGTATCATATAAAAGGAATACATGCTGAAGACGGAATGTAATAATATCGAAGAACCCTTCTTAAATCTGAATATTTTCCTTAATATACCGTTATTGCAAATGTCGTTTCTGATTCCCTCTCATATCAGTTGACAATTTTTCAACGGATTTTCAGAGATTTTATTAGACCATATAATGGGCTATAACAGTCGCTGAGTAAAATATATTTTAAACATTATATAGGAATTAAAATTAAGTAAATAAATAGATTGATAGATAATTGAAAAAAAATGTATAAATAAATAAATAAATAAATAAATAAATAAATAAATAAATAAATAAATAAATAAATAAATAAAATGCTAAACATGTAAGCAATAAAATATTTAAGGATTTGGGTTCCTTTCTTTGATCTAATGCTTCTAAATTGAGTGATCCTGTATATGAAGCATTATTGGAAAATTTTAATTTGATTGCCAAGTAAGGGGGAGGATGCAACTCCTACAAAGTCGTATAGGATATAGTCATATAGGATATATCATTGTGACCAGTGATATACGTAGAAAGATCCCGGATTTTCTTTCCTACATCCTGTAGGAGGCAACATGGTCACCCCAAATGTATTTCCGTGTCTCAGAGCAATAAATGTATAGACGCCTTTCTAAGAGTTAGAAATTAATTTTTTTTTTTATTCTAGACGACAAATTTAAATTAGAAATGAATAATGGAAAATTTAGTAATGCTTTCAAAGTTCGCTATTTATCTCACAGCTCATTTTTTTCCATCTTTACAGATCGGTAAAATTTCCAAATCAAATATTAATAAATATTTATAGTTTTTAGACAAAATAAGAAATTTAAATGTAATTGGAAAAAAAATAATTAGTTTTGACGTTGTCTCCCTATTTACCACAGTACCAATGGAGTTAACCTTAACTTAAGTAAGAGATTATTAACATACTTATATCTCTAATATCCTCTTATTGTATCTATGTAAAATGAAAGTTTTAAATTCTGATATATATATATATATATATTTATGCGAATGCTGTTATCCATCTTATTATTATTAATATTATTATTATTATTATTATTATTATTATTTATTATTATTATTTTATAATTATATATTATTATATATATATATATTATTATAATATATTATGTATATTATATATATATAGTATAGTATATTATATGGGCAACGGAAACGTGGTAGTTTTTAATGCCTCAAAAACACAGCTTCTTTATATATGTATTTGGCATAATCTTCCACAGAACTATATAATACCTTCTTCGAAAGCACAGAACTCAAAGCCTTTTTTATTTTTATTATTCTTTGCTTTACATTTTATCGTAATCTTAATTATAAGGACCACTCTCTCTCTCTCTCTCTCTCTCTCTCTCTCTCTCTCAACATTATTGCTATTTCTAAATAAGCTTCTAAGAAATTGGGTGTTCTGAGGCGTCTTCAGAATTCATCCACACCGCTCCATTTGCTTCCCTCTTTATATGGATTTTTGTTCGTCCCTGAATGGTGTAAGCCTCTCACATCTGGAAGAGGCTTACACCATACAAGGTGTAAACCTCTCTCACATCTGGGCTGGTTCCACTCACAATGCTTTTCCTAAAAAAGAAAGAGTCTAGGCCCCCTAGGGGATTTTCGTCATATCAATTCTCCTGCTTTCACTAATTCTCTCTCCACTCTCTTTCGGCCAGTCGAATTCTCTCTCTCTCTCTCTCTCTCTTCTCTCTCTCTCTCTCTCTCTCTCTATTACAATGGACACTGCTCTTCTAAACTCTCCAGTCGTATACCCCCCCTCCTCTGAGGAAAGCTAGTACGATTCATCTTTCAACACAGTCTCATCCTTTCTTTTTCAAACTTTCTGACCCTATACTTAACCACTATGCTCAATCTTAAACGTACTCCACTGGTAAAGTTTGTTACACACTTCCTTTATCTATTTTTCCCAACTTCATTTGGCTTACATACATACAAACACAAGTGATGTCGGGCATGTCGGCCTTCTCATTTGAGATTGAATGTGGCTATTTACTAGCTTCAGTGGAATTTGGCTAGAGTACTCTGACCTTTGGCACCGAGTGACTATATATATAATAATATACTTAACTATATATATCGAACTATTATATATACGTTTAAAATACATACATATATTATATTTAGTCCTTTTATATATATAATATGTTAGCTATGTTATACTGATATGATGTATAAAGTATCTTTGTATTTTGGCATACATTCTTTTTTCGCATTATGTATTTCGACTCTATCGTATAGAGGAAGATTTTGATAACATCTTAAATTATATTTTTATTTCCTGTTAGTGTTCTATACACGTGAGGTAAGGAATTTCTGTAGAGGTATACCTCCCGTCAAGTGCTTTCTCTAATCAGTTGTTATCGTATTTTTGATACAGAAGATAAATTGTATGTAATCTTAATTCATTTATTTAAACGTCTCTTAGGCACATTTCGGAAAATCTATCTACTCTTACTATCTAGACATATCAAAATTATTTTGATACTTTGCTTGCATAACATTTTCTAAATCCGGATAGAGCTATAGAAATTCTGTCAAAGACAAGGGCCCGGTTCACGACTCTGCAAACGGTCCGGATCTACATTCTTTAATATACTTTTTTATAGTAGCTCTAATTAATGAATTTTCAAATACGTCAGAATGTAGACTTAAATCCTTAAATGCGTCTTTAATTTATGAATGTCAAAGGAAATACAGAAAATAGTAAACACTTACTGTCTCGAAAGGCTTTTCTCATAAAATTGGTAGCAAAGCTTTTCTTTCTCCCACCTCGAATCAATTGAATCAACCTACTCAACTGCAAATAACAGACACTACCATATTTCTGTACGATTGCCACTTTTTTTTCACCGATTACTCTTAC
This sequence comes from Trachelipus rathkii, assembly GCA_015478945.1. Lineage (NCBI taxonomy): Eukaryota > Metazoa > Arthropoda > Malacostraca > Isopoda > Trachelipodidae > Trachelipus > Trachelipus rathkii. Next base: position 9,113 of record JABUQX010040848.1, on the reverse strand, counting down.
AATAATTCCTTATGAAAAATTTAAAAGTTAAATATATTTTTTACGATTTCCGTAATAATCTCTCTCCTTACCGCCAATCTTCCGTAGATGTCTCCTCCTCTCCCTTTATACGACTCTCCCATTTTCGCATCTTCCCCGTCTCCCATTTTCTCTAATTGCCTTTGAGGCACAACTCACTATCAGCACGCGTACAAATATGCTAGTGAGATGGGCTAGTGAGGAGTTTCGATCTCCAGATCTAGTGCATCGTTCTTTAACTCTCGGAAATGCAAACCATTGGCAAGCACGCTCCCAGCCTTCAAACCCTTATTTTCACAAGAGTTTGGGTTATAATAAGCAACTTATAAACCTTCTTCTGTTATTATAATTTTTGTAGTTTCTCCTTGTACTTGTAGACCTTAACTTGGAATGACTATTAGATCACTAATAAACTTTTTCCAAATGTGTGAGGCGTGTTCATGACTGGTGCCCTCTCCTCTCATACTTATTTTTTTACTTTACCTACTCCTAATTGCTTTTCTATGTTCATGTAAGCAGGGGGTTTGCTCAGCCACTTCTATCGTGAATATGCATATTGGAAAACAGTATTTGAGGTGGCCTCACCTACATCATATACTTCTCAAGTACTTATTATATGATAATTGTGGAATGAAGTTCTATGGATTTTACTGTATGCTCAACCTTTTTGATATATATAATTTACTTACGAATTTTCTCCATTCTCTGATCTAGCGTATTCTGTTATACCTTATTACTTACTCACTTAATTTAATTATTTAATAATTAAATTTGAGCAAATTTTCGTATCTTACCTGTGTAATTTTTCCCAAAGTTAATTAAAGCATCAAGATCGAAAGAAAAAAACCAAGCGTACTTTGTGCCTCTCCAACACATGATCTATTCTTTATCAGTGTACCCAGTTATTGTCTTTAATAAAAGTTCAACCCTCTCTACTGAGGACAGAGCCCTATATTCTTGTAATAGAGTAAACTCTCTCTAATAGGTTAATGCATTCATTTATTACTATGATCTATATGACTATTGGAAGGGATTCGAACGTATCTCGCCGCCTCCTATTGCCAATTGTGGACTCTGATATGCGCTCTTACATGAGTTGATGGCCACTACCGGTCAGCTGGTAATATTGACATTAATTCTATACTGTATAGAGAATCATATACTGTTGTAATATATTTCTAGGTATATTACTGATATATAGAGAATAAATTTCACTATATGTATTATTGTACATTAGTTACTTAAAGCTTGATAATAAGATTAAGTCGAGAACTTAATAACTGATATTCTCTTATGCTGAAAATTTTAGTTCTAGATTTTCAGATTATGTGGCATCTTACTTCAATATCTGTTTTATATAATATATGTCAAAGAGACATCCTCATCGGAGGATTCGCCATCAAAAAAACATCCCATATTGTTTGACCCATTAATTATTATTATTTATATAATCAGAACATGCTGATTGACAATTGGAATGAGAATGCTAGAATTCATACTTGTTAAATACTTCGTGTGTTTTTCCGCTTGACGATAATAGAATTTTTAGATTGCATGTATGCTGTTGATGTATGTCATGCCATAACTTTTGTTATGTTTGTTTCGTAGTAATTTTCTCCAACTGTATGTAATCGCTCTTCCTCTGATACTTGGCAATTTTTAGACAGTATCTCATGGAAAATAACTCACCAGGCTGTGATGCAGATATTTTAGGATGTGTTACGCAAAAAAGGAGATATTTATTTAAGTCTACCTGTTTTACAGATCCGTACTGGAATCATGTAGAGTTTGAGTGAAAGAGAAATTTCTTTTTGCAGAAACACCTTGAGCAGTTGGACAGCTCTCTAATCTCCTGCTCTATACTAAGTATCTCACTGGTCATGTTAAAAAAGGAAATTGTCATGTATGAATCTAGTCTATTATATTATATATAGATCATATATTAATCATTCACCTGATAATGATATTAAGAGCTTATTGTAAATAATTCTAGCTCTCAAGTTCTTTTCAAGATCATTTAAGTCCTATCAACAAGACATATTTACAGACGTCAAGATAGTCAGCAATTGGTTATTATTTTGCTAATACTATTATAGCGTAATTTTTTTTATAATAATCATATTGGTCTGTACGAATAGAGTATAACTGTGAAAATATTACATATTTAATTTAATGATGACTCTCTCTCTCCTCATAGTGCTTTGGTAGTGTTCTACATTGATTTTTAGTTATGTGTAGAATTAATCTGTCTTCTCATATTATTAGCCAATTTTTAGTGTTGAGCTTTATTGTACTTTCTCGAATATACTTTCTCTCGCAATATTTTTTTAAACTGTACGAAAGGCAATTTGTTTCTTCGATACTCCTTAATCTTTTACACTTTTTTGTCATTGTAACAGTTGTTATTATTCAAGTTTGTACTTACTATTGTTTTTACTCCATTAAAACGGTATCCTAGGCAATAATCTAAGATTATTGGTCATATTTTTCCTTAGATTTGTAATTTTTGCTGTGTGATTTGTTTTTGTGTGGCAAAGTGTATTTGTGACCTTTACACCGACTTTTCACATAATACATGCTCTCAAGTGATACTATCTCGATATCATCTCAAGCGCTGATCTCGCTCTAACACCTTCACTCTCTTGTTCAAAGGTCAAATTATTCCCTAGCGAACCTCGCCACTAGTACACATAGACTCGCACATGTGACTGCTCTCTCGGTAACTTCCTTCATATATTGTTAATAAAAATTACACTACTTGTATACGTGAAGTTAGCTTACGAGAACATTCACGAGCTCTCCACATATGATTGAATGGAATACTTACCGTAATCTTATGTGGTATTAGAATGCTAGTTATGAACCCCTAATAATGTCCTAAGGTATTAAGCTGGGCTAATGAAGACCATATCACCCATCATCTTATTCCTTACTTCCAAACTAATCTCTGACGGTACGCGTATTATATATATATAATATATATATAGTATATGGTTAAACCAGTCATTTTATTCTCGCTTTATATACTATTGAAGTTCAGTATTGAGAAGGAGCCATATATGTGCAATTATAGTACTTAGACGTATAAATATAATGTTAAAATATTAATTGTGTATTTATATATATATATATACCTCTCATAGGTGATAGACTACTTTGTTGGTGGTACTCCAGACGTAGGATAAGTTAAATTAATTACATATATATTATACTAATTATGATAATAGTAAAAAATTATTATATATTACGATTATATTAAATAGTATTTATGTATTGACAGTATTTATAGACAGATAATGTGATACGCATAATTAGAGTACACGATGTTTTTAATTTAGATGATCAAATTGTGAGGACGAATAAAAAGTATTTTTATCGTGTATTATTTAATAATTATTAATTGAAATTTATTCTTCTATAGTTGTTGGAATAAGTATTATTGAGATCTTATTTTATAGTTATGTGAATAAGTCATACTATTTAAATATTTGCAATATTAATAAAATTTATGTTTTATTAATTTGGGAAGTTTTATATTTACTAATCTTGTGCCAGAAGAATGTATAACTCATACATCTCTCAAACTTCAAAGAAACCATTAATAACTTCCTTAATCTTGTAAATTATTTTACGATTTATAATTCCTTGCGTCTTATTACCTTTATTGCTATTTTATAATTAAATTATAAAAACTAACATACGTATCTAGTCATTATTCTTAGATATAGATTACTAGCATCATACCCAATTTCCTATTAAAGTTATAACCAACTAAATAATTATTTTTATTACACATTTCTTTTATATTTCATCCCCAGATGGGCAAAGCGCCTGTGTGATAGGTACGGGTGTATGTAGTGTCTCTACAACCGTAAACAGAGGTAGGGTAAGACCGCAAAATGGAAACTAGTTTGACCTGTAGCTCTGAAAAGAAAACCCCCCTTTTACCGTCTACCTATATATCCCCTCAAGCGAGATACTCAACGCTCGCTGATCCTTATACAATATTACACCCTAAGTAATAGCTATTCAGCGAGACTCGCGGCCGGTCCAGCCTCACGTGTGGATTAATCATCTCTTCATAATTGTTCGGAGATAATTATAATTCTAATCACTAATATTTAATATACCCTCTCCCAATAACAATAGAGACTCAGACCCGAAAATATCCCCAAGCTTCTGCTTTATTTACTCTTTCTTCTCGCCTTCTGCCAACCTCAGCTATTCGTCTTCCTAATCAGGCATTTCTTTACTCGGCTCCAATCCATTTTCTTCGATTTCCAGCCAGTCGCATTCCCAGCACACTCACCACTATACATCCCGCTTAACCAAACGACTATTATCATCCTTTCCATATGACCAGATCATCTCGCTCCATATTTCTACTGTTTCTTATCCGTCTTCGGTTCTCTTCACACGAAACATCCCTAATGCGTTCATTCGCTCATTCCGATCAATTTGGATCTTACTACATCTAATACATCGCTCCATAATAGATTTGGGATTCATCATGAACACTTGGTACCTAGTATCTATGTCCTCTATAGTTTCCAAACTCATAGTTTCGACTACTATATAATACATTTAGCACTAATTCAAGGTAATCAATAGATTACCCTAATCCATTGCAAAATCCCATTAGCGCATTCGATCTTATATTACTCTTTACACATATCTACCATATTAAGATATTATTAATTATGCACAATATAATTGCCCAACTTATTCACTCGGTATTCACATAGCTTATCCTACTACATGCTTCTCACCGGTTGCCTTTAGTCCAACAACTTATACCTTAATTTAAACTAATGACTCCTAAGTTCCAAATTTGTGTCTATATTTTAATACCCAATGACGCTTCACCACAGCGAACTCTATGGTCACTCACCACCATCCCTTAACTAAGCGTATAACAACTACAATATTCTTTTCTAACCCCTCTTCTCTGTAGCACACCCGGGGCCAAACCGTGTATGCACAAGTACTTATCACAAATTCTCGCTTAGCATATTGTCATCCTATCACAGTGAAGGATTATCCGCATTTGATAAGCAGGGCAACTCACCCGTCTTTTAATTTGCTCATTCTCCATCATGATCTAACTCACCTTCCTCTATGTCTCTTCTTCCACATAGCTACATTTCTTTCATAAGCCCTCTCAACTCAGTTATACAAATGGCTTAACCAGTGGTGTCTTATCACAGTGCTCTCCTCTGTTGTACTCAGTCACATAATACTTATATTAGCCAATCAGAAAACTTTCAATAACAATAGTTATCTCTTACCACGTCCTTCACTCGAATAAGATCAATCGATTACTAATACTTTCTAGTTCTTGTAACGCCTGATTGAACCATAGTCACCTTTAAACCTATATACAATTATTCTTCTTTCTCTATCTTTTTATTCTAACATCAATTTGTACCTTTGCCCCATGTAAAAAGTTGATTCCACACAAAAATTACTGTTACCACTTCTATAAATGCACCTATTCTTCACGCGAATCAGTACCTGCGTTACTTCGACGAACGCTATTCCATAGTCCACATGAGTACCGAGCGTATATCTTCGCCTCTAAAATCTCAATGAATCATAATATCATATTAATTAGGTTCCTTACAGCTCTACCACACTCTAACTCCGGTTGCCCTTGAATATATGGAGACTACTACTGTATTGCTTCTCCTTCCAATTCCTTCAGATCTATACCTAAGACGTTCTAAAACACTATGGAACACTCTTCCAAATAAATTACAATTATTCTATTTCCTCGATCTCACTCGGTCATCATAACATTCACTATAGTAATCTCTTGCATCTATGTCTGCATGCAACGAATCTTACACTGACTGTCGAACCTTTTTCACTACTACTCAGAATTACTCCCTTCACCTCGAACCAATATACCCTCATCTCAATAATTTACTATTTTCTTTGACACATCATCGCCCACAACACACAATTTCACTATTCACTCTTTTATTACTGCAGATTGTTATTGCAGATTTTCGAATGTGTTCCTCCACATTCTTCTCACATCCCATTTCATCTGTTTTTACGAAAGCAGCCATCCCTGTTTCGTTGTTCTATTCTGCCAACTATATATCAGGAAATTACGATAAACGAAATTCATAGTAAACATCTCGACTGTTGAAGAAATACACTTTCTATGTTATAGATATAAATAATAAATATTCAGACTATATTTATGTTACAAATAACTTTATTTTTTATGTGAATAATATATATGTATTATTACTTCTATAAAATACTATATATACATGAATATATTATATCATATATCATATATATAATTAATGTCATTATATCTATATTAATAGAATTAACGGATAATTACTCAGCCTTATATACTCATTTAAATAAATAATAAGGTAAGTTTAGTAAATTAACAACAAATCGTCATTATAAATAAGATTTTTGGACAAGATAGCCATTTTGAGTAGCGAATTTTTTCCTTGGTCAATTTCGAGCTCCATCTCGACTGAAATGTGATATGAAATAATTGTTATCAATTAGAGAAACATCTTTAATTGGGTTCGACCCTGTGTGTTAGACTATTTTAAGCTTTGTTCTCAGCAATCTCTCTCTCCTAAATAGGTGCGAGCAAAACAGATTAATATTTATAAAATTATTTCTATTGTAAAATTCTATTATCATATGCTGCATAATACATAGTTGTCCTTGGTCTTTTAATATATATTAGAACTCCCTTTGTGTAGTTACAGCTACTTTAGCTATATAATTAGATTTAACAATAATATGATATCATGGCTTACATTGTAAGACTTTACGCGATAGATTACTATCCTCTTGCTCAATATATATATGCTCTCTCAAGTGGGCTATTAAATAGATACATATATTTGTGTTACATTCCAATGTTATCTACCATTTTTAACTTTTTATTAAGTAAAAATTGTCAAATTGGGACCCCGTCTGGGTTTTTTCAACAAGAACTGCCTACTTCATAGACTTTCAATGTTAAACAACGCTTTATTCGAACAATACTAATTGAACATCATCTTAGTCATATATTGGATTTCTGTGTCGAAATTTCTCATAATTGTATTATTGTGTCTTAATCGTCTCTCTAGTGTTATTCTTTATGACACATATTCCTTCGCAAATTGATTTAATAAATAATATATGCAAAAATTAAATTGCTTATACTAAATAAATAATAAAATAATAAAACATAAATATGATATACAGCCATTTTGTAGTTGATTATAATTGAAAATGAATGTTTATAATCAATAATAATAATAATAATAATCATAATAATATAATTATAATAATAATAATATATAAATTTTACAAAAATAAAATGAATAATATAATAATACATAATAATAATAATAATAATTAATGAATTAATATAATAATATAATAATATATGAATAATATAATAATAATCATAATAATAATAAGATAAGTGAATAATAGATAATAATAAGTAATAATAATAATAGTAATAATAATAAGAATTAAGAGATAATGATGATTATAATGATCATGCATAATTTATTAGTATATAGAAATAAAATAATTAATTAAAAGATAATAATATAATAAGTTATATTAAATAAATTTTGATAATTTTAAGAACGGTATTTCAAGAAGTTAATTATTGTACTCTATACACTTTAATATATAATTATTAATTAAATCTGAATATTGATATACATCTGAATACTATAATAATAATATGATATAGATCGAGATATAATAATAAAATCATATAATTTATATACTATATAATAATAATATAATATCGAAATATTAATATAGGCTATACTCTCTCAACGTTTTAATTTTATCTTACCATCAAAAGTTCTTATTATCATATACTCCATTTAACATCCATACAGCTTAGCTTTGATCCCCGATTCATTTGAAACTATAACCAATATCTTATTATAAAATAATCATGTATAAAAGTGTTTGAAGAATAAGTTTATTTCAACTAAAGTTTTACACAAAGTCTAGGCTATAACCGAACTCTAATGTAAAATATTTGTTTTACTTAAATTACTACTTAACGACAAATGTATAAAACAACATGAAATATTTTATTATTAATATAATTAATTAAATTAATATTACTATTCCAAAATAAATACTCCTTGTTTTAAATTTTCTGGGATAATCTTAATAATATTTTATCCCAAATAATAATGAATTAATAAATAAAATTTAACTCCAATAATTGTACCATTAATTTATGACTATTATAATCTTAATATAATATAATTTAATATTAATTATAAGCATAATTCCATAGTGTGATATGTAATATTTTAAATATGCCTCCGTTAATTTTAATTATAATAAAATAATGAAATAATAATAATAATCAATAATAAAATCAATAATTACTCAAATTATATTTAATAAGTAATTTGTAAGTAATTTATAAGTAATACAATAATAGTCATATATGGAATTTATAATCGCTAAATAATTACTTTCTAAGGCAATTCGTCCAAACTCGAATGAGACAAGTAATTTGAGAAGGGCCGACATACTAAGTACTTTTGTAGAATGGGAGAGATAGCATCGCTCAGAAAAGAAATAAGTGAATAATATAAAAAACCTTATCAGTAAATGAATAAATAATACTCACATAATATAATCCTATATAAATCATAATTAAATATAAATAATAATATAGGTATAAATAAATTAGTATAATAAAAATTAAAATTAAGATGAATAACTTAAGAATAATAAATAGAGATTATACTTAAAATAATTAATAACTAAGAATTAATAATAATAACTAATAATAATAATAATAATAATTTTCATATTTACGCTACAGGTGATGACATATGACAACACCCCCCTCTTAATAATAAACCTAATAATAATCAATTAATATCAAATGATAACAATAATTGTCTAACTATGGCTTAATAAATGTTTGAATAATGTTAATAATTAGATAATAATCAATTATATAGGATTCCATATTATTACATGGAACTAATAGACTCATAGTTTATCATTAATAATCTATTAGATAGCGACATTATACAATGATGATATGAACTAAATATATTAATAAA
>JABUQX010040846.1:0-25901 GCA_015478945.1 Trachelipus rathkii | reverse complement strand
TGGAGATTTGAATTGTACGTATTCGTAGTTCAAGGGTGATTTGCTATGTTTGGCTTTAATGATGTGAACACTTGTTGCGATTAGCATAATATTCAATGATCAGTAATGTGATATTTTAGACAAAGGTTATGATTAAATTTTGTTAAATATTACTGATGTTAAGTGTAAAACTAACATTATGTTAGAAAAGTGTGAATGTAGGTCCGTCGCAATCTCAAGTGTTAGTGTACTTGTGTATTGTGTGTATTGAGTATGGATCTTTGTTACGTAGCCTGATATTTCAGTTGATGCAGTTAATTGGTAATTAGACAAGTTATTGATAAGAATTTTGTTTAGATATATACCTATGCTAACTGTATAAATTCGGCCGGATTTGGAGGGATGGGGGAGGGTGGGTGGTTTGAAGTTTACTGATTTACGATGGTTAGGTGGTATTAAAACCCACTTGTTCTTAAGTTTAGTAGCAATATGAAAAGCGTAATTTTAGTAACTAAACTTGCTTTAATAGCTATAACAAAATATAATGAAAGTTTTGTGGTTATTGTTATAACAAACTATGACATGAAGTCAACAGATTCATGATCAGAGGGGAGGGGTGTGAGAGCAGAGGGGAGGCGAGGAGGGCTGGGTCAATAGATCATTAAATGGGGAGGTGTCGGAGGTTGGGAGGCTGGAGAGGCGTGGGAAGGCGGATTAGGCTCCAGAGCTCAGATAGGCTTTTGAGGGTTGTTGATTTATCTAAAAGAAGTAATTTTTTTGTTTGATACTGCTGTAAAGTAAAAACAAAAAATGTTTAATTTTTGTAAATTTTTTTACTTTTTTTTGAAAATTAATTTTCATTTAAAAATTTAATTTTTTTTTTAAAATTATTTTTTTTTAATTTTTGTTAAAAAATTTTTTAATTTAAAATAAAAGAACCTTAATTTATAAAAATACTGTGTTTTTTAATTTTTTATAATTTTTTTTAAAGTAATTTTATTTTATTTTTTTTCTTTTCTGAAAGTTGAAACATTATAAAGAATAGATGTATACTCCAGTTCGTTGTTCTACGGGGCCATATTTCTAGTTTTGTTGGGGCTGGTGACCCCCCCTTTGGATGTGTAGCGGCTAGTTAACCCATAGTATCGATATGTGGAACCTTTATATTGATGGTATATACCGAGTTTCATCGTTCTAGATCAACTATATTTCAGGTTTGGGGTCCAGAGACCCCCATTTAGGTTGTGTACGGTTAATTTAACCATATATGATGTGAGTTACTTTAATAGATTGTAGGTGTATACAGAGTTTTCATGCGTTCCTATGGTACAAGATTCATGTTTTGTGGGCTGGTCCCCGATTTGCGTCAACATGGTCTCCATTTTAACCCGACATCTAAGATACATCCTAAGAAGGCTGTATACAAATTTTCGTCGTTCTCTATGTCAATATTTCAGATTTTTGGGGTGAGTTATCCTGCTGTGGGCCCTCACAATGTCATTTTAACACTCAGGTCACTAGAGATACCATCGTCAGCTAAGTTGTATACCGGTTTCATCATTCTAATATGTCATAATTCAGTTTTGTGGGGCTGGATTCGCCTCGGAATTTTATGTCAATAGGGTCCATGTTTAATCTCCCGGATCTCTGAAGAATACCCTGAATAAGGCTGTGCATAGTCAAGTGTTCGTTTTCTATGTCAATTATTTCAGATTTTGGGGTAGTACGCCCGTTGGGGCACCCCATTCATGTTTAAACACCCGGGGTCTAATCTAAGATCATCCCAGAAGGTTGTATACCGAGTTCATTGTTCTAGATCAATATGTTCGTTTTGTGGGCTGGTCCGCCCGAAATTTTGGTCAAAGCGGTCCATGTTTTACCTCGGATACATCTAAGATAGCAGCCGCTAAAGAGAAGGCTCGTATATCAAAGTTTTCGGTTTGTTCTTGTCAATATTTCAGGATTTTGGGGTGATAACCCGTCTGGGGCAGCAGCAGTTCATTTTACATACCCGGGGTCGATCTATGAGATTACACTGCCTACGAAGTTGTATACTCCGAGTTTTGCAGTCATTCTATGTCGAATATTTCAGATTGTGGTGGGGCTGGTCCCGAAATTTGGTCATATCGGTCATTTTACCCCGGGATACATCTAGGATACAACCTAAAAAGGTTGTATATCACGTTTCAGCTTAGCTACAATCAATATTTAATGTTTGGGGTAGGATCCCTTCTGGGGATCCTAGCACACCCTATAAACGTCTTCATATGACCACTCATAGTTTCGAACTCCATATCGACCGGCGATAACTCTGTATAAGGAGACACAACGATTGTGTATAATAATCCGACTGTTTTATTTACCTCTACTCCCATGTAGATGATACTATCGGAACTCAGGAGAACTGATGCGAAAGAAGAAAACCACGGTGGAAATATATAAATTAACTAATGAAATAATAATAATAACATAATAATTAATAATATAATAATAATATAAATAATAATAATATAAATAAATAATAATAATAATAATAATATAAATAGATATATGATAATAACCAATTACATGATCAGATTCAACACTAATCCGATGTCTGACCAAACGAACGGCCCAGCGGCCGGTACCGGAGCCGGAGTCGGGAGTCGGAGTCGGAGTGGAGTCGGAGTCGGAGCCGGCGGTCGGAGTCAGAGTCTGGAGTAAAGCAACCACCATTCGAATTGATGATCACTTCGTGTATCATAAAATTTCTTTCGATGTAATAATAATCATAATATGTGTATGGTTAATGGTCTGAAAATCAGTAATAAAAATAATACGAAAAACACAGATAAACATACGTGACAAATCATAGTACAAACATGAGACAAAACCTTTCAATTTGTCTGTTGTCGAATTGATAGCCCTTCTGGCTATCAAGTTCTCCATATAAACTAATATATTCTATGTCTTCATTCGAAAAGGGCGGGTTCGGCGGAAGTGGGCCCATAAACTACTTGTTTTTGTTTAAATCGGATTCACAGAAAGAATCGATAGCTCTTTAATAGTGGATACAGTATTTGCGTGATTTCCAGATACAGAGTTCAGATCGTTAACTACAAGATTCAGTCGATGACTCGCGACAATGAAAATAAAGCTTTTTTTTATTGTTTCCTCGGCATATTATTTTCTGTACTCCTCCTTCTTTCCCTGCCAAAGCTGAGCAGCCATCGTAACCTTGTCCAACGCGCTTGTTTGGATCTAGGCCATTCTTGTCCAGAAAACAATCATAATTAGCACTTGGTATGGTTTCTGCATCCATGGCTTCTAATTAAGTGCTAAATACAATGAATGCTGCTCTTCAACCAAGGAGCATTTCCGTCTGCAATCATAAAAATCCTGATGTTCCAGATAGTGATAGATTGTTAATTTCCAAATGATATACAATGTCTTCGTCAGCTGAAAACAGAATATGTATTATCTGCTTTTTGATCATCTCCATGATCCACCGGTCATAACATCCCCCACAGATCAATAAGTTTTCATTTTGTATATTCTTGGTGATTTAAATATGCATTTTTGTCCCCCTTGTAAGCAATTTTCAACTTCATTATTTCAGAATCTTATTGTGCAAACGTAATTAGATTCTTGCGAGAAGATCCCCTGGTCATGTTATGTCTGTACCGCGGTAGAGGTAGATCGTTGGTATCCCATATTTTTTTTTTTTTTTTTTTTTTTTTTTTTTTTTTTTTTGTTATTACAGTAAATCATATTAATATTTTTGTTTTCCGCCGAAGAGCGCTGATGTCCAGTTACCATTTGCATGTCCACTGCTATATCTTCCAAGAAGGATTTTGCTGCTCGTGCAGCTTCTAAGTGCCTACCTACCTTTCAACATGTCTTTGCAACTATTTCCATGTTATATTTCTTGAATTCGTGAAAGGTTGTTCACAACAAGGAACTTAAAGCTTCCCCGTATGTTCCTGTGCGGGAAAAGAACGGCAAATGCCAGACAGAGTGCGTTCCTTCTAAATAATTTGAAGATAACCAGCTGGCGAGTAATATTCTTTCAACCCAATCTATGCACGAATTCCTGCTTTTGAGATGTTGGTAGCGCGTCGTTTGCAGAAATAGATAACTTGGAGGAAGGCTTGCAGACATGATTTTTCAGCATCTTTATTTGTTGTCAGACGGCATCAACACAGATTTGCGCCTACCCCATTCCTTAAAGTCTTGTCTTTTCCCATACACCTCTGCTTTTGAAGTTGAAGGGCCAACTCTTGATTGTGGATCAGGAACTACCTTCTTTTTTCCGCAACCACTAGGCCCAGGAGGGCTAGGGCTGATTCGCTTTCTCTTCTCAGAATCTGCGAAAATTTAGTATAGTATAATATATATATATATATATAAATATATATATATATATATATACTATATATTATATATATATATATATATAATATATAATATATATATATATATATATATATATATATATAAATCATAATATATATTATATCATAATTATATAGTATATATAATCATATATATATTTCCTGTAGTTTAGGGGGCTGCCAAAGTATATTAGAAGAAGAATGACAAATTGAAATTGAATAGCGATTATTGCATATCAAATGAAGTAATGACTGTCTTGTACGTTATAAGGACTCTATTTGTTACAGAGTCATCAAAGTGAAACAAAGCCAATGTGCCCTTAAAACTTCTTCTCTAAAATATGCTCCAATATGTCCCAATGATTTCAGTAACGAAATTCATTATCAACGGCAAAACAGTCATATTAATTACATATGAAAATTGCATATGCTCTATTTACTGAATTTAAAGAACAGAGTTATTTCAGCATGACTCCGGCATATATATATTTATTATATTATTATATATATATATATATATAATATATATATATATTAGTATCTATATATATAATATATATATATAGTTATAATATATATATATATATATATATATATATATCGTATTATATAATATATATATAGTATATATATATGTCACAAGATGGACAGATTAACTAAATATGAAGGTGACAGATTCCCGAAGTTCATTGTTATTCAAAACACAAAATGAAAATGAACCAAATTTGTCTAGGTGTAATGGGATTTCACACGTAATCTTGGTCCCCTTCAGACACGAATACTCAGGGAATAAGTCACAAGGTCTTTCACGAATTCCAGAATCTTCTAAAGTCGCAGATGAGTCTTCGACAGACCTATTAGTAGTCCTTCCTCTATTAAGTAAAATCCTTTTACATAGTGTAATTCAGTTCCTGAATCCAAGTAGAAAGTGCGTCGTCAATGGTCGGTTATGACAACTTCTCGTATAAATATGACTTTCTTGCTTCAATAACTTCTCAAGATCCCTCCTTCTGGTTATATCAATTCTTTCTATCGTATTTCTCTCGTGAGTCGTGCACAAGACCTTTCGTAATCTCTTCGTCAAGAACAAGCTTTCGCAATTGTCTTCTAAAACGATCCCAATAATAAAATCTACGCCTTGGTAATTCTTATAATTGACTCACTATTGTAAGCAGATGCCTTCTGTGAATCAGGTCTCTCAATTAGTCGTGAAAACAAAGAAGATGAGTCGCGCAATGAAGATGTACGCAATTACGTGGATAGAATCCACAACGTTGAATCGTATTCAATGATAGAAAAAGGTAGAATTCCAGTAGAGAACAGGTAATACATCCAATTACCTTCTATTTATGTTTTCCTGTAACTAGCGATTATCAGGGTTGAAGGTCACCTTGTGAGACTTTCTTCCCACGAGACAATTTTATTTTCCAAAATGACATAGTTCTTGCTAAAATATTTTCAAAATAAAAAACTATATCCAAAAATATATCTCAAATAAAACGTATTTAAATTAATCAATTTCGTAAAATAAATGTTTTCGTGCAGAAACAATAAATAAATCTATCCGAGAATGTTGCGGAGCTCAGAATTCTCACTTTCCATGATGTCCTAATAGCATAGACATTCAGTCGCCCTCCATTAAAGAAGAAAACTGGGGTTTTTCTTTTTTAACAAAATACTATGATTTTACCCAATCCTCGTCAGGTAATCTGCGGCGGTGTTTTTCATGCCCTTAATTGATTCCAGTCTAAACTTATACTTCTGCAAAAACAATCGCCCACCTCATCACTTTTGCATTTATATATTTAGTCTTCTGCAATAGTAGAGTCCAACGGCTGATTTGCTCCCGTCTGTATGGAATCGAACTCTTTTCCAATATCGAATAGTTATCTGAAGCTTTCGCACTTGCAAAATGTTATGCCTACCCTTCTGTTCTTGCCAACGTAGAATAGGCCTTTCTTCCCCGTTGATAATTTTTACTCGGCAATGATGCGTCTATCAGGGAACGTCCATCATCAACTCCTGCAGCAATACTGCCCCTATTGCCATATCGCTCGCATCAGTTTGAGTACGGGAAGTAACTTGTGAGATCGGAAGACGTAGATATGGGCTTTGCGAGACTGAACTGATATGCTAGATCTTTGTTCCGTACGGCGGCCTTCGAAGGTATACTGCCTTCTCGGCTGGTAGTTAAGGATTGCCCTCATAACTACTTTGTTCGGTGTGGGTTGCTTGAGTTCTTCGCGTTAGGTCAGTTATCCGTGCGAGCTATTGTTGGAGGTAGTTGGCGTGATAAAATTCCTATAGAACCCTGTCAGTCGCCAGGAATGATCTGGACCACCTTTCTGTGGTATGTGGGGCCTCTCCGCGTCCCCTGATCCCTTCTTCACAATTATCTATCTTTGCAACGACCGACGAACCTCTTCCAGCAAGCTTACTGGCCTAGAAAACTCTAATAGTCGTTCGTGACGGGGCTTCGTCGCAAGCTTGTGAACGGTCCTGAGAGTTGCGCCATACAGTCTACAACCCTACTGCAACAAGCTTCCCAATTTCCATTATATGGTTGTGTCCCCGAAAGTTTCTGTATGTACAGAATTATGGGTCGTCAGATAACTATCCGTACTCTCTCATACGCTTT
Source organism: Trachelipus rathkii (assembly GCA_015478945.1). Taxonomy (NCBI): domain Eukaryota; kingdom Metazoa; phylum Arthropoda; class Malacostraca; order Isopoda; family Trachelipodidae; genus Trachelipus; species Trachelipus rathkii. The sequence continues at coordinate 18,911 of JABUQX010040846.1, read as the reverse complement.
ATAGTATTGTTTCTCACAGCCTTAACCAAGTGATCGCGCCCCTGCATTTACTTAATAACGGCATTTCTGGAGGATTCGTAGCTGCCGTGCTGGCGTACGAGGTGGAGGCCTGTTTACGGTATATCTGTCGTTTCTCTTATCCGGGAGTTTGCCAATAGCCTCTTACTGAGATCGATGTGTTCAGTGAATGTATTGTATCTTTTGTTTCGCGAAAACACTGGCGAATCTCTTCAGTCGCGGGGCCGATCGGTTCAGGAGCGAATTGAAGTGACCGTGGCTGTTAAATTGCCGGTAGTCTGCTACAAACATCGGTTAGGAATCCGCAATTCTCTTCTTAACCCATCCACCCACTATCGGGAGCTCATATGCTGAGAACAAGACTCCTCTAATATCACCTCCATTTCTAGCGATCTCCGCTGACCCTTTTTTATTAAAGCGTTTCTTAAGAGCATATGGGTATGATGGGGTAGGCTTTATCTCGTTATAGGACGATGTCTTCCGAACGTCAATATCTTCGTGTGTACGACTATGTTCATGCTTTCCCTGGCAGACTCCGTAAATACCTCGTTTGAACTCACTTAGTATTCCATTTTCTGATCTCGTGTTATCATTCGCTTCTATCTCGGCGGGGCCTATTCTTTACTAGTCCTCAATTGCTTTCCTAGTGCCGTGCACTTCTAAAAAATCACACGTCTTCTCCTAAATTCAATTTCTTCCTTCTTCGACACTTCTTCGAGAAGTCCACGAGAACACCGTACGCACGGCGACATATTAAAACATCCGGCGTGCTCCCTCTCCCCTTTTAGTTGTATAACTTTCTAATAAGTGTTGCATGGTGACGTTCTGAACCTTTCATTCGACTCCACCCTATAGTCATTCTCGCCAATGGTACTGACCGATTTTCGTAGCGGCTCCTTCCACTGCATCATATAACTTATTAGCTGTCGGTGGGTCAGTAATATTTAACACAAGAAGTTGCCCTTATTGTCAAAACGTCTTCTCTCTTGGCGCTCTTTGTCGTAAAGTAGTTGTTTTGTACGGTTGATTGAGCCTTTTCTAAGATTCGGTCGACGGCTAGTTTTTGAATGGTTTCCTCCATCTTGTCTTCCCTTAACTTAAAAAACGTACTGGTACTTAATTCGTGCACCTCGTCACGCTTCTCTCGTTAATCCATAATTCTTTCATTATCTGCATTGGGTCGTCTTACGGTCCTACCTAGTACAAATGAATTTCGAAAGGCGCGAAACTCCGGTAGCTTTCTTGTGGCTAAGCCTCACATAGGCGATAAGTAAGGGTATTTATATAGCTTATTGCCCATCGTTTTAGGGTTGTTTGCGCTGCACAGCTTCTCAGCATCCTTTTCATGTACCGTGAATTTTTCAACAGGCCTCTACATATAGATGATATGTTGGCTTGTACTGGCAAACTGCTTTACTTTTAAATAATCTTGGACACGTCTTTCTATGCACCTCGTGACATCAACTGTGTCCCCAATCGGCTTAAGTATCTCATCTGGTACCCCAATCCTAGAGTACAAGTCCACCAGAGCTTCTGCAACCGTCTCTGTATCGATGTTTTTTAACGGTACAGCCTCAGGGTACCTTGTTGCATAATCTACCAGAGTGAGTATATACTTATGCCCATCTTGAGAAGAAGGCACAATAGGGCCACGAGATCTACCGCCACCCTTTTAAACGGGGTTCCTATAAGTGGGACTTTTGTCAGCGGCGTGTTTTTACGACCTTCCCTTTAGGTACCGTCTTCTGGATATTGTCACGATTGATGACAGAACTAGACAAACTCTTTTCATTCATCCCAGGCCTAGTGGAACTCGAGGTACCTTGTCGTTCTGTCTTAATTCCGAGTGTCTCCGCAATAATAGTGATCCATGTGCATGCTCATGAACTTCCTTTCGTATTTTTTTGGTACCGACAATTGTGCTCTGTTCGAAACTTCTTTATCTGTTCTCACCGATTACATAAATTCCTTTTTAACATGCATAGAAACGACCTGCTTCTTGCTTCTTATCTTTCCATTTCGCTCAAATGGCTCTTGCATCTGTTTAAAGCTCTTCATCATCTCCGTCGGTGAAACACTCGATGAACTTTTCACGAGTGGATTTCGTCGTTTATTTGGCCTTGGGTTGCTTCCGGTGCAGTTGACCCCTCATTTCGTGTGACCTACACGCACAAGCGGCGTAACCACGTTGATCAACAGAGACGGCTCAATGTGATCGTCAGGCGTCGCGGATTCCGTTCATTAAGCGAGTTCGTTAACTTAAGCCGCCAGCCGAACTAACTGCTTGATGTCAGGATGCTCCATCATAGTCCCCGAATGTCTTGTGGTGGCTTCCTTGTCCGAGAACTATTCATTTGGCCCCCGCTCGGTACACCACTTGCCAGATATCAACAGGTCTTCTGGCATTCCTTTGCACTCAGGAATATTTCCCTATTATTAAGTCAATACGGCATCGTCCAGATGCTATGGTTCAACAAGGCCCGTATAGTAAGGTGTATTGACGTCAATCATAACAACTGGTGCGTCCCTAATCGTATTATGATCACTGGTAGTAATTTTGTTTTCGTCACCCCAGTTTCTCTGTTCCGCTGATGTATATTCCTTCTTGACGATGACGCAGTCGCAACCGGTGTCCCTTAATACGTCTCCCGCCATTCCAATTGATCATTCCATTGACAACAGGCATCATCGCATTCTGGGCGGTGGGTCTTGCAAGCATCGACTCTTGTCTACGTGCATCGCGATTCCGACGACAGGTTACATTGCTGCCGCATGCTCAAAGCAGTCCTATTGTGCTGTCCATGCAATGGTGTTTTCGGCTTAGTGTCAGGGTTTCACAGTACTCAAATCTCTGTAGCTGTCGTGTAATTCAGAGGCCCGTCCTCACAGTCCCTAGGCTTTTATCGCTGTTATGGTCGGCGAGCGCCGCCTCTTTTTGGCCCTCTCTCGTCCAGTTATTTGTTAGAACGATTATTGTTGTAGTTTCTATATTGATCGTCTTTCCTATAGGGGCTGTAATTCTTGCAATCAATGGCCTTGTGCCCTTTCTTCCCACATTTGAAGCACGTGGACTGGTATTTAGGTTTTTCAAAATATTTAAAATTTTCGTTGACCGTCTGTTCTCTCTTTCTTAGAAGGGGTATTCTTTTACTAATCTGTGGTTGATGCCATAAGTTCTTTTGTTATTGCGCGAGGAGGTATTTTCTCCGCTTCTTGAGCATGATATCACCAGTATTGATCCTTCTTCTGTAAGAACGTGCACAGTGTCTTCGGTGCAATAGGTGTTTAAGAACTGCTTCATGCTACTTCAAATTGGATGAATCTTAAAGTCTGTATTTATAGTTTCGCCAAGTTCCGTTCCCATTTCATAACATAGTTTGTCAAAACTCTGTCTGATGAATTCTGTATGGTCTTTCGGTCGTTGTTATGCCTTTGCATCCTAATTTTATTCTGTAGCCACTTCTTCCAAATTGATTGACACAACAGGAGAGCATTCCTTCAGTTGGTCGTAATCTTTTGTAATCTTCTTTAGTGAATGCGAGATATTCTGCGACCAGGAGCTTTTTCCCCGGTCAATAAGGCGCCTAATGTGGGATGCCATGCTCCTCTTTCCCATTGCCGTTTACCTCCGCAAATCTCTCAAAGCGTTCAAGATAGCAATCTATCTCATCTCTGTCGTCTGGCGAAAGGTAGGAGCTAGGCGCCTCTTGGGCCTTGACAGTCGTTATTGTTTACAACTTGTTGATGATTAATTATTGCCTGCCTGCAATTCCATTCTTCTGAGCTCTAGCTCATGCTCTTTCTTTGTCTCCTCCTGCTGCTTCTCTTTGTCTCTCTGCTTTTGCATCCTCCTTTCTGCAGCTTCTGCTGGCAATGCTTGCTTTTCAGCAGCGTTGTCTGGTAGCTTTTTCTCTCTGCCGCTCTCTTTGTCTTCCTGCTGGTTCCTCTTCGGCGTTCTCTTTGGTCACTCTCTGCTGCTTCTTGGCAGCGCTTCTCTTTTCAGCCAGCTTGTTGGGAGCTTCTCCTCTTCTGGCCGCTTGCTCTGGCAGCTTCCTTTGTCTCTCTGCTGCTTCTTTTTTTGGCAGCTTTCCCTCTGCTCTCTCTGCGCTTCAATATGTTTTCCTTTATACAATTCCCTTGCGTCTTTTCCTTTTAATGCCAAGGTCTTGAGATCTATCTGTTGCTAGCGCCTGCACAATCCATATTTCAAGACAAGTTAAATTTTAATAATGAGGCAAACTTTTCAATATCCTGTTTCCCAGAGTTGTCTTTACTCAAAGCAAATAAACGGCTGTGATAGGTTCCTTTAGGAAGTGTATTTCGACAGGACCTCTAGTTTGTTTGGTTCGTCAATATACTTCTTTGTCTTCAGAAAACTAAAATTCAGGACAGAGCCCATCCAAATTATTGTCACAGATAGGGACAGATGTCAATAAATAACGTGACAATTCCAGAAAGTTCATTTATTCTAAAAGCCAAAATTAAAAAGTATATCCCAAATTTGTCCTAGGGTAATGCGATTTCCCAACGTAAATTCTTTCACTTCAACACGACAGTACGTGAATAATCACAAGGTTCTCGAAAATTCCAGAATACTGTCAAGTCGCAGATGGACTTCAGCAGACGAATTATATGCCCTTTCCTCTATAGAGGTAAATCCTTACAATCATGTATTTCAGTTCTGTGACTCGCAGTAGAAATCAGTTCGCTCTCAATGTCGTAATGACAACTTCTCGAGTATAAATATGACTTTCTTTCTCAGATAGCTTCCTTCAAAGTCCCGTCTCTGGTTACTATCCAACTTCTTTCTATAGTATTCTCGTTTGGTACTGATCCAGAACTGTTCGTAACTCTTCTCAAGAACAATTATTCCTCCATTGGTCTTCTAAACGGAGTCCAAAAATAATCTAGCCCTGTATTCTTAGTAATGACTCAACTATTGTAGCAGAGCTTCTGAATCAGGTGAGCATACTTCAGTCTACTTCAATTTATCGTAAAACAAGAGAATAGAGTCTCAATGAATGATGTACCATTTACTGAATAGAACCACAACGTTGAAGTCGTATTCCAATGAGAGAAATCTATATGGTAGATTCCAAGAGAGAACGCAGGTAATACATTCAATTACGTTTCTATTTTAGCTTTTTTCACTGTAGTATAAGGATATCCAAGGTGTGAAGTCACTTGTTGAGACTTACTCCCCAGACATTTTATTTCCAAAATAAAATTCTTCTTAAATGTATTTCAAAATAAAAATTAATACAAATATATTCAAATAAACGTATTTAAATTTAATCAATGTTGTAAAATAAATGTTTTCTTTCTCAAACAAAGAAATAAATCTACTCCGACGAATTCTGCGGGAGCTCCAGAATCTCAGCTTTTCTAGCTAATGGCATAATCCATATATATTATTATATTATATATATATATACTATAATTAAATATATAAATAAGTATATATACTAATATATATATATAATTATATATATAGTATATAAATATATATATAATAATATATATTAATATATTATATATATTATTATATTATATCTATATATATTATATCTATTTATATATAGATGATATAATATACTATATACTTTTACAAGAATATATATATTATATACCATCGCGCCGATAACCTATATATATATGTATATATATATTTATTTAATTTATTTATTTAATTATTATTTTTTTATTATATATTTATTTATATTATAATTTTATATTATTATTTTATTTTATTTATTTTTTTTTTTTAGTTGATTTATTATTATTTTATTTATTTTTTTTAGTATAGTATATAGTGGTCAGCCTCATTCCGGTATATGCAATCTATGCTTATTTTATAAAAATATATATATACATCTATATTATATATAATATAATATTTATTAATCAGGGTAAATTTTTGATCCATGGAAACTAAAAGAAAGAATAACGGCTTTTGAAAATGTTTAAAATTGGGTTAAAAAATGTGTGGAAAATCTGTATGATTTATGTAAAATCATTTGTTTGAAGAATCGAAGGTAGCTCCATCGCTTACGAGTGAAGCGTTAAATTGCCAATGTCGATTTTGTTTGTAACTAATAAGAGTATCCAAGATAAAAGCACAAAAAGAGGATCAGAGTCGGGGTTTTCTCGGCCTACTGGGGGACGACGGGGGGGACTCGTCCCCCCCTCTCCTGCCGGCAGCTCGAACCCCCTAAAAAGGAAAATAAATAATGAAAATTACATAAACAATTTTTCTCCAGTGAGTAATGAAAAAAATAACAATATGTGTGGTAACTCTTTGCTCTCGTACTACTTGCGAAGTGGAAGGTTAATGAGTAAAGTACTCGTTGCAACGCCCAAAGATTATACTATATTAAGGTGTATTAATAAATATTAGAAATAAACATATTTTTCTTTTAAAGTTCATATGATGAATTGCGTTCTGAAAAGTCAAAAAGATGTTTATGATATTGTTCCTGTAGCTTGTTTAAGTTTTTTAGTTAAGTCACTGATGTTTGGGAGCTGGCCTATATATATATATATATATTATATATATATATATATTATATATATATATATATATATATATATATATTATAATTATATATATATATATATATATATATATATATACTATATATATAAATAGTAATAAGTTACTTATCGCCGCACAAGCTTGAGCCTGGGTATGAATTTTTGTCAGAAAATATTTTTTTACAATGTCATTATGATACGTAAATAGATGTTTTAGGGGCGAATGATAAATTTTTTTTCATGACCTGACCTGACCCAGACCTAACCTGACCTAACCTAACCTACTAATCTAGACCTAACCACCTAATGGTTCGCTCCTAGAACATAGGTAATAAAAAAAAATTCATTTTCCGTACACGTTTCATCTTTTTATGTATCATAGATGCTACCTGTGAAGAAATTTTTTTGATCCGACTCCTTTCCGTGTGGGGTTACAGTACTTTGTGCGAAATTTTTTAATACAATTCTTCTCATAGGTTTACAGCAAATATAGTAATTTATATTATATAATCAGTATACTGTATATATACTATATATAAATTAAGTATATTTAAATATATATATACTCTAATATAATATATAACTATTATATATATATATAGTATATATATATATAATATATATATTATATATATAGTATATATAGTATGCCAGCTTTTCGAATTATCCGTCATATTGTATCATAAAAACTATTATTGCTACAGTAAAGTATCGGTGAATTACATTGGTGAATGCTGTCCAAAGTTTTGCCCTGGAAATGTAAACAAAAAAAAGAATAAAATAATTTTATCTTCAAAAATGTTGAGAAAAGAAGAAAATTTTGGAATCCTGGTAAAATCTCACATAAGAAAATGTAAAATAATAATAATCAAAAAAATTCATTGTTAATAAAGTATAGTGATACTGATCTAAAAGCCTATTAGAGTACTTTTAAATTGGTTTTCTCATAATAATTACGACTTATCTATTAATTTTGCTTTATATGCGGCCCTGGAGGGGGCTCGCGCCGACGGGAAACACAGGGGGAGCGTTTTCCATACCCCTAAGGGGAGGGGCGGAGGAACCCCTCGCCGACATGCCCAATAACACAGAGCGGGGGTTCCGGCGAGACGCCTCGAGGGAGGGCGAATTAAGGTCTACCTTCGTAGTTCCCCGGAAAGGCCGAGAGACGCCGATCTGCCATCGGGGCGGTATAACCTTGGGTATTCTTTAGTAAAAAAAAAAAAGCAAATTTTAATCAGAAAGTCTATTTAATTTTATCGAGAAACAATCAAAGTTCTCTAATAGGCCTTCTAATCATATTACTATAATTATTAACAATAGATTTTTTTTATTATAATTATTATTTGCTTTATATCTTTTCTTATGTGAAATTTTAACAGGTGTTTCAAAAGTATTCCTTTTCGCGGTAGCAGTAGTTTTTGAGAATATATTTTTTTGTTTTTTTTTTTACTTCTTTTCCGCACTAAACTTGGACCAGCATTCCAGCAATGTGTTCCGTTTTACTGTAGCAGTAATAGTTTTTAAGATATAACATCATGACGGAATAAGTCGAAAGCTGACCTATATATATATATAATATATATATGATATATATTTATATAAGCATTATATATATATTATATTATATAATAATATATATAGTTAATTATATATAATATATATATATACTATATATATATATAAATATTATATTATAGTTGTGGTTTAAGAGTTAAGTACATCTGCTCCAAAGGTACGGGGTACGCGTTTACCCCGGAGGTACGCAAGTGATGACTTGGGGGGTACAAGCCAAAGAAGTAAGCTCAGAACACTTGCGGTGGTATGATCCGATTGTAATCACGTGGAGTGCGAGGTTATTATTAATATTTAAGTATTATAGCTTATAGTTATAGTTATATTATATTAATTATATTGCTAGTTATATTGTATATATATATTATATTAAATATTGGTAGGCTATCGGGGCTAACAACTTAATAAATTTTTAACATTTTTTTTTTTCGTCTTATGGGGCACCGCGTGCAAAAAGGTTGGAGATCGTTGATATTAAGTACACTGTAAATAGAGTCGTTTGGAGGGTAACTCTGTTCCAATATCGTATTTTAGAGAAAGATCATCATTTTATAGAGTATCTTTTCTAGGAGAGTCTGGCATTCGTTGATATTATTAATTTTAAGGTGAAATGATCGATATTTAAAAAAAAATAATAAAAAGACAAATTCGTAATTTAGAGGCACATCATTTACAACATAAGATATAGAAATATTTATTTGGCAAATATTAAGATTGTGACCAGCTAGAAAATTTTGCGAGTATGTTGTTGACTCAAGCCGCTTTTCGTCGACTCGCGCTGAATTCGTGAAGCTCCTCAAGTCTCTCTCTCTCCTCCTCTCTCTCTCTCTCTCTCTCCGTCTCTCTCTCTCTTATAATTATATTATATAATATATATATATAGTATATAATATATTAATATATATATATTATATATAATATATATATCTATTTAGATATATATTATGATATATATAAAATAAATATATATATATATATTTATATAATTATATATATTATAAGTCGTTTTTATGATTTAAAACATACGAAACCCTAGAGTATGACCGCATAGTTATCAGTTTGTCGGGTCTCGGCTCTAGGGAGACGGGGGGACTTCGTCCGCCCCTTGTCCCTCATTGGCTCGAGCCCCCTAGGAAATATGTTTCCTTGCACTTCAATTTTAGGGGGCCTTGAGCGAGTGGGGAAAGAGGGTGACGAAGTCCCACCATGCGTCCACTAGAGGTCGAGAAGACCCCGAAACTGATATCTTAATCGGTCACTCTAGGTGTTCGTTAGTTTTAAATCATCAAACGACGATATATATATACTAGTATTTATATTTTATATATATTATTATATAATATCTATATATATATTAATATTATATATTATATAGATATATATAATATATATATATTTATATATATATATAATATGTATATTATATATATATATATTATATATATATATATAACTTTAATATATATATATAATACTATGATATATATATTAATAGTATATTAATAGTATACGTAGTATATAGTAAAAAAATTTTTAAAAAAATTATATAAATATATATATCTATATAATACTAATTTGTCTTGCTCTATCTTTTTGTAGATTGTTAATTTAAAGGCTCTTTGTATTCTACATCGGTTATTTCGGTCGATCGTATCACAAGAAAGTGGGAATTTCTATCCTATAACCACGGTCCTGGTGAAAAATATTTAAAATCCAGACTACATCACAAATAGGCATCTTATTAGTTTGCAATACAGCTAAATTCAGCTTTTTTTTTTTTTTTTACTTTCAAATATACCAAATTTCCTAAATTATTTGAGTATCTAAACTACAAAATAGATCGCATTCTCTCTCCTTCTCTTCTTTTCTGAAATTGTCACTCTGAATTATTTCAATGTTCACCACCGCCAATAATTTCTTCTATTTCTCAAACTATACTTGATGAACTAATTTATAGTTTAGCTATCAGTAACAACTTTCAAACACCAGAAACTGATGTTAATCACATGTCATCTCGTAAGTGGTTAAAACATAATCACCGCCGTGCCAAAAGCTTTTTGAAATAATCTTTGTTTCCTATTCTTTTCTCTTTTCCTGACACTTAGATAAGGATATCAGCTCTATCTCTACTTCTTCCTTTTTCTTTTTCTTATTACTTTTGATAGTTCCATGACTATCTTGATTTCTGGTTTAAAGTTGAACTATTATCTCAAAACTTTGTCTTTTATTCTTCCTTAAACGATTCAAGCATTATATTTGCTGTTTTACCTCCTTCAAACTCATTTATGAGTAACATTATAATTTCTTTTAAAGTTTCTACGTAAAATGAGCTTAATACTAAAAATTATTTTGATGAATAAGGTTCACCACTAATTCACAAAACTTGTGCATATGAGCTTCCATCCCGCCTTGGTAAATTCTTTCGTCTCTGACTAAAGCTGGAAGAATTCACTAATTCGACAAGATGAAGAAGTCAAGCTCCCTCTCAACCATCCAAATATAGTCCTATTGATTTAACCTCTGTACTATTCCGTTTTCAAATTTATTTTAAATAGGAAGATTATAAGCAGTTTTATTTTTCTGACCATATCTTAGATAGACAGGATGGTTTCCATTAGTAACGCTTGACAAGTGATCATCTTTCCCTATCTTTGACTCTTGGTTCTCACCCTCTAGGCCAGTGGTTCCCAATCTTTTTTCAGTGGCGCACCCCCATGAATAAAAAATAGATTCCATGCAACCCCTATCTTCAAATTAGGATAATATATATTATATATATATATATCATATATAATATAATATAATTATATAATTCTATTTATAAATACGATAGTATATATAAATATATTTATGTAAATTTATATATATTTATATAGTATAATATTCATTAAATATACTTACATATATAATAGTATATATATATATGATATATATATATACTATATACTTATATTATATAATATAATATTATATATATATATTTATAATTATTATTATATAATAGAAAATATATATAGTGTTATATATAAACATACTATTTTAAATAGATTTTAATGAGAAGGTGTGCTTAAACAAATTCTTAACCGTGTCATATTGAGAGCTATTCTCTCTCTCTCATCTCCTCGAGTTTGTACTACGAATATCTTACATACTTCTCTCCTTGTGTGTGTGTAACCTCTAGAGTGTGAGTCGCACAAGCTATATCGTTATTGCACATACCAAATAGTGTCCGTTAATAGATGAGATATATTGATGCAGTGTATCATAGTATTGTTCAATCATTAATTTCTCGGGAATTCACCATAGACTATGAAATATGTCTGACATATCTTTCATATGTATCCTTATCTGAGTGTCAGCTCTCTCTCTCTCTTCATCTGTTCTTACTCTTACATGATGGTGTGTGGACGCTCTTGTCTGCATTACTGTTTACTATAACAGTGCTCGATCTCGTTTCACTTGGGAGTTATTTAAAACTCTTTGTATACTATCAGTAGTCTCTCTATCATATTTGTTCATACATACGAGTGATAATGATCTCCTTTCCTGACAATTTTATTTGGATTTCATACAATTTTCATCAATATCCCATCCCCCTAGCGAGTATATACTCAGCTCCTCTTCTCGTGATGTCCTCTCCTACTAACCAACAGCAAAAAAAAAAATTACTAAAAAATAAAAATTAAGACTTGTCGCTCAACCCCTTGGTATTTCAGAAACGACCCCGAAGGGGTCGCGCACTCCCAGTTTAAACCACTTGCTCTAGCATTACGTCTCCGTGCAAATCTTTAATTGCACAGACATTGTTCGAATGCTTTCGAGAGACTGGTAGATTCCTCGTTTCGTGTCTTTCATTCTCTCTATAATCTATTCTCTGATTGTTTTCCCAGCCATTCTATAACAGCTGTTGTGATCTGCCACCTTTTAACAATTTTATTGATCTGCCACCTTTTAACAATTAAATTTACTAATAGCTTTGTTCTTCATGCCTATCCCTACTTTTATCCTTTATTATGTTTATTTATGAACTATCTGTCACTTCATCTCCTATCCACTATTCTTATGTCGATGATTCCATCATAACTATACTCCTTCATTTTAAAATCGACCTACCACTTAAATGGCTGATGCTATGAGACTGGTAACTGGTAACTGATCTCTGATCTTTCTCGTATTTCTAACACGTGACAGAGAAAACAAGGTTGTTTTCAATACCTCAAAATCTCATCACCTTCATTGATCTACTGATTTACTGATTCTACCAAAATAATCTTCCAAACAACTTCAGCACCTTAAAAAAAACATGCAGCTCAAACTTTTCTTTATTCTTAATAATAGTAATCTTTGAGGAAGGATCACATTGTTTCTCTTACTAAACAAGTTTCTAAGATGTTGGACGTTCTGAAGCGTCTTCAGAACTTCCTTACATTGACCTAGTTATCTGCATTTGACTTGCGCCTTGTATGGAGACGCACTACAGATCTGAAGTGGTTCCATCACATAGCTCTTCTCGAAAGAGTGGAATCTAGGACTTATCCCCTTGTCAACTCCCCTCTCACTGATTCTCACTTATTTCCTTGTCAACCCTTCCCTCTCACTTTTTCTCTCTATTCTCCTAATCACCGAATTGTTACATTTCTTTCCTTATATTATCACAATTACAACAGACTGTTCTTCTTTGAACTCTTTGGTCGCATACCTCGTCCTGGGAGGGTGTCACGTGTTACTAATCCCCCAACACATTATAATCCATTCTTGGTTCACCTCTTTGACAGGTAAAATCTGGAAAACCAACCCTCCTTTGATTTTCCACACTACATATGACCTACATACTATCAAGTGTAGTGTATCTATCTACAGATCTTAGCTTTTGGGTTTGGAATTTCCGCTTATTTCCACTTTTTATCATGATTATCGTATTGGCCGATGCTTTTTTTCCCAAAAGTGAACTATAAAAATAAGCAACAGAAGAATAAAAACAAAGAAGCTAAATAATTGTGTATAAAATGAAGAGACCTGATTCGCGAATCAAGAATCAGAGAATGTGGCCAAGTTTTTATTTTTCCTAGCATAGAAAACAGATTTATTCTTTAAATACTTTCAAAACGTGCCAATCGAGGGTAAACCATTGTTTGTTTGTTTTTTTTAAATACCTATCATGCATCATAGGCACGGTATATATATACTATATGTTTATATATATATATATATTATATATATATATATTTATATATATAATATATATATATAATATATAGTATAGTATATAGTGTGATATATATATATATATTACATGATTCCACCACTCAACGGGCTGAGCCCTTTTTATAAGGAGGGGCATTATATTAGTAATATATATATATATATATATATATATATAACTATATATATTATATATATATAGGTATATATAATATATAATATATATATATTATATCCTAGCCTACGATATACATACGCTATTTAAATTTAATACGTATAAATATCCATTTATTATAGTTTATATATATAATAGTCTATATTATAATATAGTAATATATATATATTATATATATTATATATTATAAAAATATGTGGCACAACGCTAAGCGACGGAGTCGCATGACAGTCGCGGGTTCGAAAATCTATGTTCGGATCCTAGTAGAATTACCTAAGAAGAAATTCCCCTCCTTGAATAGGGCGTATGCCCGTGAGTGTGAACATTTTATAGAAAAAAAAAAAAAAAAAAAAAAAATATATGAATGTATTTTTGTATATATTAGGGAATATATATGTTATAAATATATATTTTTGTTAGAAAATATATATATATATATATATATAAAGATTAGAAACATGTAATATGGGAAACCTTTATTAATGGACGTTTCGTGTAATTAAGGAACGTTACCCATCATCAGCACTGTAATTAACAAAAAAAACGTAATACAAAAATAAAATAAACTAAGGTAAAAAACTATAATAAAATAAATAAATATAGATAAGTATAAAATAGTTGTAAAAGACACACGAACAAATAGGTACCTTAGATTGAATTAAGTTCACTGTATGGATAAGGCGAAGAGGTAAAGATCTAAGGTACAATGTGTCATATGGACAATCTTGAGCCGTGTTTGGTGTGAGGAGAATTGGTAAAATGGTAAAATGAGGAATGAAGGCATTTGGGAGTTGTGTGGTATGAAGAAATAAATGAGAGAATAAACGAGAGTACATTGAGATGGTTTTTTCAAATGGAAAGGATGGATGAGAGTCGGTTGGTTAAGTGAACGTATAGTGGTGAGTGTGCTGGGAATCCGAAGAAAAAGTGGACTGAGTCAGTAAAAGAAAGTTTGAAGAAAGGGAATGTGAGTTTGGCAGAGGTGAGAAGAAATGTACATAATAGAAGTGAATGGCTGGGTTTTGTGAAGGGGTATGGTTGTGAGTCACCTGGTTCAAGAGATGAACCCTACATTAACGAGATACCATAGTGAGAGTCCGTCGTAGTCTCTTGAGGTCCTAGGATGGATTTATTCTGACTGCAACTAGCTCTCACTTAGGGGTATGGAGGGGACAGTAGGAGGGTGGTTTCTTCTCGACTTCTCATGTCTTTTACTACTTTTCTGTTTCTGGTGTATGCTGCGCACCTCACCACCAAACAGAAGAAAGGAGGTAGATGATGATGATGATGATGATATAATTTATAATTATATATATATATATATATATCATAATATATATATATATTATATTTTAAATGTATGTAGTATATATATTTATATATAATATAATATATAATATATAATATATATATATATATTATATCCTATATATATATATATATATATAGTTAGTATATATTAATATATAGATATATATATATATATATATAAGTATTTATTATATATATATATATAATTTATATATATATATATATATAAATTAATAGCTATATATATATATGCTAAATTTTGATGCTTTTGAAAAAAAAGGAAATAGCTACATGTCACCTGCGTCATATAAGGGTGTCAAAAAAGTGACATGTAACCTGACACAGAATATTCATGAATCGAAACGCTTGCTCCAAGTGACATGTATGACATGTTAAAATGAAATAAGAACACGTTCTCTGATATTGCATATCTTGCATCTAATTGTGGACTGAAACATGGAGCTTGATTTACAGCTTGCTTAAACGAAGCACTAAATCTAATATCATGGGTTATTTTCAAAATGAGAAGAGAAAAGAAGAAGAAGTAATGAAGACTTAAAGTAAGAAGAAAGAGAAGAAGAAGAAGTTACAGAGAGAAACAACAAAACTAGTAGAAGGAAGAACATGAAGAGAAAGAACAAGAAGAATAAGAACAAAGGACAAGAACAAGAGCAAGAACAAGAACAGCAAGAACAACAATAAGGAGTATACGAGTAAGAGATTTTTTTTTATCCAAGTATGACTGTCATACTTCATAGTTATTAGAAAAGTGTGATAACATGGATATAATTCTAATAAATAGAATTATATTATATATATATATATATATATACACTATATACATATATAATATATATATATACTATTATATATATTATATAATTTAAATTAAGTTCACACCTCACGAGCATACCTATTCAAGGAGGAACTTATATAAGGAATTATCTACCTAGGATCGAACTGGATTCGAATCCGCGACCATCCATGGCGGACTCGTCGCACTACCGTTTGAGCCACGGTAGTATTTATATATATATTACTTATATAATTATATATATATATAATACCTAATATATTATATATATAATTATATATATATATAATCATAATATACTATATATATATTATATAATATATATTATATTATATATAATATATACCTATTAATTATATATATATACTATATTATATAATATAATATAATATAGATATATATATAAGATTATATATATAATATATAGTTATATATATATATTGTTTTATTATATATTAATACTATATATAGTATATACTATATATAATTCTAAACCCGCGACCATGCCATGCGACTCCGTCGCACTACCGTTTGAGACGGTAGCGGCATTATATATATACTATATATATATATATATTATATATATTGATGTATATATATTTACATGTTAACATATATTATATATTCACATATAATATTATATTTATTATTATATATATTATATATATATATATATATATAGTATATGTATTATATTATATATATATCTATATATTAGTTATATATAGTTGTTCATCTAGTTAATAAACCTTCACCATATATAATCTTAGCTCTCTTGTTATCTTTGCCTTCACCTAATATATACTTATGAATTGCATTTTGTGTATATATACAGAATGAAATATCATACACTGATAACCCATGCCATGCAGAGTTGTGGTGATTCTTCTGAGTAGTCATTCACCAGATACAGAGTATTCACTAAAAATCCGACTATCCCTCCTCGAAGAGTGTTCTACCTCTCGTCAAAACTATTATGAATTTAGCACAGTATTAAAGCTAGTAAAGTTATTAAACACAGTTTTTATAGTGATCTATTTTCTTTTCTTTAAATATTCTGTTTTTTTTAACCTTTTAAAACATCTTAAATTAAAAATATTATCAAACCATATTATAATATATAAAAAGAGTCGCAAACTATGTCTTGATAAAAATAGAAGACGCTTCCCCTTTAAAATTCTGCAGTCATATTATGAAAAGGAAAATAGAGAATAAAAGACATCAATTGCATAGCACCCAGTAGACATAAGGCTCAATACCATAGTAAATAAATATATAATATATATATTATTATATAGTATTAACTGGTATATAGATATATATATATATTATATAATATATATATATTATATTAGTATATATATAATAATATTATACTATAGTATATATATATTTCGATGCGTGTGAGAGAAAGAAATCGTATATGTTAACGTTTAGGTTTCTTCCTAAATGTAATTGAATATTTTCGACACATTTACAGCATTTCTTAATATATATATATATATATATAATATATAATATATATATTATATATACAATAAATACAAAATAAATATATATATAGTATATTATATATATATATATATATATATATATTATATATATATATTATATATAGATAATATTATATATATATATTATATATATATATATATATATATATAATATATTATATAATATAGTATATATATATAGTATTTATGATATATATATATATATATATATCTATAAGTATATAATATATATATATATATTAAAAGTACAAGATAACGAAGAACTCATTGATCAATATGATTATTCATTTGAAGAAAACAAAACTCTTCTTGAAAGATTATTTGAAATTTGTGGAATTTATTAGTATGCCATTTATAACGAAATGAAAAGTCAGTATCCGCTAATGAAATATAGCTCAATCAATTAACTAGCTATCCGTATCTGGAAATAAATAAAATCTGGATATTGAAATATAACTAAAAATATATTTAATAACATTTTATTCTGGAAATATAAAAAAATCTGGATATTGAAATATAGCTAAAAATAAATTTAATAACATTTTAATTTGTTCCGTGTAGTATTTAAAAGTTATTAAAAATTTCAACCCTTCTAGAAATCTTCAGCTCCGTTGAGCTGTGAAATCCCTTCATATGTGCTTTATTACAAAGGAATCTGGGAACATCCTTCACTCCCTCACTGTAAAAATTAACATGCTGAGGGTGATTTTAATAGCTTAAATGTAAATGCAAACAAAATGTTTCTTATTTTTTTTTTGAACAGTGACTTTTTTTTTTTTTTTTTTTTTTTTTTTTTTTTTTTTTTTTTTTTTTTTTAAAGAAAAGGTTTCATCACACCTCACGGGCAGTGCCCTATTTCAGAAGGAAACTACTCAAGGCAAGACGGTAGAGCGATGGAGTCGCATGGCAGGGCGTAGGTTTCGAATCTAGTTCGGATCCTAGTAGTTATTACTAGAGAATTTCCCCTCCTTGAAGAGGCTTATGCCCGTGAGTGTTGAACTCTTATATTTTATACTATATATATATATATATATATATATATACTATATATATATATTATTATATATGTAAATAAATTAATATTTTGATGGAGTATAATTAAATAAATTTGAATATATTATTTATATATATGTATATTGATATATATATTTAAATGGTATATATAGATATAATTTATTGTTATATATTTATTTTTTAAAATATACTATTTGATATAAATGAATGGTGTATATAAATATATATATATATATATATATATATATATATATATTATATATATATTATATATATATATATAAAATCTAGAATCATGGGAGAGGTATCGAACCCGGTACTCCATCGCTCTACCAACTGAACCAAAGTAAAGTGACATAATATTCGTTCTGCAATGATCATCTTTAGTCTAGTAATCTACCCTTAGAAAATAAAAAATATCATATTATTTTATCTATATGCCTAAAATAATAATATTTTAATGAAGTAGTGAAATTGAATAAAATTGAATAAACTATGAACAGAAGTACGTAACAGTATATCAATTAAAAATTAATGAATCCTATCGTTTACTGTGATTCAATATCAATTCTAATTTGAAATAATTATGAATATAGCTCGTACTATCGTTTATAATATATATATATATAATATATATATATATATAATATAGATAATATTTATATATTATATATATATATATATATATATATTTATGAGTATATATATATATTATATATTATACATATATATATAGTATGATATGTATTATATG
>JABUQX010040845.1:0-52500 GCA_015478945.1 Trachelipus rathkii | reverse complement strand
TATTTTTTATTATTTTATTCTTTATAACATCTTAATTTTTATTATAATACTCCAGTAAGTCTTGCTCTTTTAACGTGCGATTTAAAGGGCTCAACCCTTCCACTACGGAATTCAGAGAATTCCATCCACTAAACTCCTCCTCCAGTTGTAACTCCGTTTCTATGGGTATTTCTTTTGGCCACGCCCACTCCCCATCTTTTATACAAGCCAGTTGCAATTGCAACTCCCCAGCCTCTATAATCTTATCTCTTTCGTTAGCCAATTCTGTTAAAATTATAGCCAATTTATTTTTAGCCTTCGAGACCAATTTAAACTCAACGTCAAAATTTGAAATGGCATTCAATAAATTTACCTCTCGAATATTATGAATTTTTTCGGCACTCTTTTTCATATAAGCTGTGATTAACCCACTGTTGCTAGTACAGACAGTGATTCTCTTATTGGCAATTAAGTAAGCATATTTTTGTAAGCTGTTATTGACGCATAATAATTCCTTAACTAATTGTGGTAGTGCCACTTCCACCTCAGAAAGTATAGTACTGTAAAGCGCGAAAATCTTTGTCTGATTATTTTCTTCTCCCATAAGTGCGCTGGCTATAGTAAGCTCGCTAACCTTCGTGTATAATAGTAACTCAGTTTGTTCATCAGGGAACGACAATAGGGTGGCACTCACCATTGCCGCTTTAGCTTCTAGAAACGCTCGCTCGGCTTCTACTTCCCAGGAAATCCTTTTATTGGAGGCGGGTTTTCCTTTCAACATTTTCGTTAGGGGTTGCAACAATTGAGCCGCCCCTACTATATTGATCCGGCAGAAGTTATATAGACCGAGAAAGGCCCTAAGCTGTTTGATAGTTGTTGGTTTTGCAACATTCACCACTGCATTGATCTTCTCTTTGCTAGGCCTAACGCCCTTCTCGCTAATGTTGAAACCTAAGAAATCTGTTTCTCCGACCGCAAGTACACATTTTTTTGGATTCATATAAATTTTCATATACTTTAATCTCTCTAAAACTTTCTCCAACATTGCAACATGTTCTTCAAGAGTCGAACTGGCAATTAAAATGTCATCTAAATAAACAAAAACATTCCTTAAATCTCCAAGCAAGATTGACATGAAGCGCTGGAAGGCACTAGAAGAACACTTATGTCCTTGTATTAAATAGTTAAAGCTGTAGTTACCAAAAGGACAAGTAATAGTGAAATATTTCTTTGTTTCCTCGCTGACTGGCACGTTATAGTAAGCTTGCCGAACGTCTAGCCTTGTTAATAACTTGCAATGTTGCAATTGCAATATAATATCCTTAATCTTGGGTAGGGTAAAATTGTCAGAGGTTGATCTTTGGTTCAATAACCTCAAATCAACGACTAGACGAACCCTTCCGTCCGACTTTGGCAAAAAGCTAGTTGGAAAACCCCAATTGCTTCTCCCCCGCGAAATGACCCCTGCGTCCAATAATTTATTGATTTCCTCCCTTGCTTTCTCAAAAAGATGTGGAGCTATGCTTCTACTCCTCAATTGTATCGGCGGGCCGCTGACATCCACATGGTATGGGTAATTTGCCGCCAATTCGCACAAAATTTCTTCCTTCAAAGGACATTCTTCTCTCTCCCCTCCCCCCCCATCAACAGTGCAATCTTCATCCCCCCTTCCTATAGTACATTCCTTACTCCCCCCACCCCCCTCCCCTATAGTATCATTACTATCAAGTCGTGACTGAGCGACGAAGTTGTTCTCACAGCTGTCAAAATAAGCTCCGCCCCCTTTTCTCCGGTACTTTGTACAAATAAAGCGCCATCTTTTGAGCTGATCATTCTTTAAATCTAAATTAGGTGCTTTATAAGGATTTACGAACAAAACTTGGTACTTTCTAATTAAATCATTAACTAATTCATATTCGCAAAGCGGTATATTTAAAGAGACAGCGGCTAGTGGGAGGATAGAGTTCCGAACATGCTTGGAAAAATCAAAAGCTTCATTACAAAGAGAAATACTACGTCGTCTCGTGCTGGTATCTAGTAAAAAATGGTACCTAAAGTCAATGATGAACCCGTGTTTTTTGAGAAAAGGCATGCCTAAGACATTGAATTTAATATCTGAAGCGTATGCATGCAAGTCATAAGGTCTGCCTAACCCCAAGTCAACTTTAGTCATTATTTTTTTATAAATATGGATACAGCCTCCGTTCGCGGCCCTGGCACTCCCAATCGGGGCCTCCTCCTTATCCAATTCAGTAGCAATTAAAAGGTCGAGGCAACTCCCACAGTCTAGTAAATAAGTCTCATTGTTAGTTGCGTCCGAAATATAATACAATTTATCAAAAACTACTTCTTTAACAGCAGCAACGATTTTAGTTGAGTTGCCAGAAACTTCCACCACAGCATTATCAGATAAGTCACATGCATTATTCCTTAAAATTAATGATCCCTCATGCTTATCGGAAGGAAAAGAATCTCCTTCATCTCTAAAACTAATACAATTCATTTTCAGAAAGGGAATTTCGCCCCTTTCATTAATTACAAATTCATTTTTATCATTATTTTTATCAATAAGTATAGATTCACAAGTCAGAATCGCCTCCATTCCCGCCTTCTCCCCAGTGACTGGGGTAGGGGGATAGGTTGACTCCGTCGGTGGAGGCAGCGACTCATTCACAAAGCTATTGTTTTCAAAAGTTACAGCGTTATTATTTTCAATACAATTATAAGAACTTACAAAACCGTTATTGCCATCACTACGACTATCATTCCTAGTTCTACAATCATTATTATTATTATTGCTATTATTGTTATTAACCTCATCATGCGTTGAGTTACAATTTAAAGTTGAAGATGACTCTACTCCTACTGACTCAGCGACCTCTGTGGGGGAGGGGGTGAATCACTAGGAATCCCCCTCTGCCCTTGATCATCCTTACAAGTGATATTTCTACTCCATTTAAATCTATTAATATAATTAACATTTCCATCATACCCACGATTAATATAATTACAATTATTACTAAAATACCTATTACTATTATGGCCATTAAGATTAGCATGCTCATTATTATTATAGAAATTATTATAACCGACACGTGCATTATTATTATAATTATTATTGTTACAATTAATATTTTCGTTACCATAGCAATTATTATTATAAAAATCGTCAATACTATGGTTACTGTAATTTCTATTATTATAATTACGACTATAATTTCTACTGTTATTATGATTATCGTTATAATAACGTCTTCTACTATAGTTAAAATTAATATTTCCCCGACCAAAATAAAACTTATTCATACAAGAACGGCAGGGCAAACAATCACAAGAATATCTACTTACAGAAGCGTCATTTCCCCCCCTATCTACCCCCATCTGGCCCGGGAGTTGCCTCACGGACCAGCCTTTCCATTTTTTGAAATGTTGACGTTCTGTTGTGGGGGTGGAGGAGTTGCCGGGGGTTGCGATATCAAGGTGTACATTGGACAATATCGACCCTCACATCGAAATGAATGGTGCAAAAATTTCCTATGGAACCTACAAAGGCCTTCTGTACTAGGCCCAGCTGCAACGTTGTTATATGTTGATCGGTTGAAATTCCTTCCTCTTGAATTTTGATCATTATTGGGGGTGGGGGAGTTCTTCGCATTCTGACACATTGTCTTAGCGAGCTCTATGACGCTCTTGGCTAGTGATCTCATTTCTTCAGCTGACTTTTCATGAGAGATTATCAGCCGACTTATCTCCCTCTCTTGAGCGGAAGACTCTCTACTCGGCTTGGTGACTCTCTCTTCTGCTGGTCGCACGGCGTTTACAGGTTGCCATTCGTTTCTCCCCCCCGCGGGGGATTGGCGAGCACCGTTTTGGGAGAAAAATTTGTTAAAAATGTCGTCGGCAATTTCAATTAATTCCTCAAAATCATGGTTTTTCTCTGTTGTCATGAGGGAGATCTGCAATTGCTTAGGCAATCGCAAGAGAAAGAGTTCTCTAATAAATCTTGCATCGTTGTCCGTTATTGAATCGAAAGTGGATAATCCGAGCATCTCCTTTATTCTAACTGCATAATCAGATGGAAGCTCCCCCTCCCTCATCCCTGATTGAAAGACTTCTTCTATCTGCGTTCTTAGCGATGGTGCATAGAGTTTTTCTATTACCTTTACTAGTTTAGTATAACAATCGTCTTTTAGGGGAAGCTTCAACGAATTTGTAATTTTGCTTGGTAATTTTGATGCCAGAAGCCTTACCCTCTCCCTTTGATCGATGATTTCATTAAGGTTAAAGATCATTGTCGTTTGCCGAATCCACTCTAATGCATCAAACTCGTTGAAGGGGGGAATAGCATTGAGGGGGAGATTCTTTTTTCTTCCTTTTCTCCCTAAGAGAGTGGGGGAAGGATGACTCTTCACCAGGTTTGTTGCTTCATGCTCTCCTTGGATCTCGTTTTCCGAGTCTGTTTCGTATTGTGATGCGTCATCTTCTTCATTTACCCCCTCGATAGGAGGGGCTACTTCTGGGGGAGTGTGATGGGGTCTTGACGATTGAGACCGAGTCACAATAGCTATGTTGTTTCTCTTCGTTTGAACTCTGGGTGACTTTCTTTTTAGACTCGGCATTCTTAACGGTTTTTTTTTTTTTTTTTTTTTTTTTTTTTTTTTTTTTTTTTTTTTTTTTTTTTTTGTTTAGGGGAAAGTTTTTAAGCCTATTGTGATAGGGTTTCTTATTTCACTGCTTTTTCGGGGAATTTGAACTGTTTTATTTTATTTTGTATGTTTTTTTGTGTGTGTTTGTGTTTTGAATCGGCACTTTTTTTTCACTTCACTGTCTTAATTAGGCACTGTTTGAATTAATTCACTGTTTGACACTCTTCACATCAGTTAGGTATGGGTGTTCAAGGTTGCTAATGGGGTCACCATTCTTTGTAATAACCCTTTGACGAGTTAATACAGTGATAATGAAAAGGAGTAATTACTTTTTATTCTTTTATTCCTAAGACTAATTAAATCACATAGTAGGTAATGATATCAATGTAAGAACAATTTAAAATGCAATCAATTTGTTGTTCAACACAATAGGCTAATTCACAGTCATTAATAAAATGGGTGAAAGTTAATATAACAAGTCCCTACAATCAAACACAATTTTCCGGTTCTTTTCAATGAGCCGAAGCTTAAAATGCGACCTCTCTTCTTATAACAATCAGGTCTTACTGACTTATTTTTTCTCGGATGCCAGGCATTCTCCTTGAGCGTCACCGTCCAGTGACTCACTCTCACAAAAATAGTGCCATACAAAAGGTTGTTAAATATTTTCCGTATATATAATAAAATTAATAGTAAAATTTGATATACAGAGCTACTATGAGAGGTGTACATAATTATTGTGAGGCAAGGAGAAATCCTGCCCTTACATATATATATATATATATATATATATATATATATATATATATATATATATATATATATATATATATATATATATATATATATTATATATATATATATATATATATATATATATATATATATATATATATATATATATATATATATATATATATATTTCTGTTGTGCAGTAACACACATTTCAAACTTCTTTTACTACTGTCAATAAAAAGTCTCCATTCACTTGAATCATATGCAAGCAGTCCCATATTGAGAAGAATCCCTTCAACATCATTACAATAAACAAGTTGACCATCTGAATGGAAGTACTTTCGCAGTGCTGCTTCTCTGTTACGATAAAAGGAGACACTAGTGCCAGGTCTGAGTATTCCTTTCTCTTTCAGCCTGGAAGCCAACAATTCAGCAGACTGCTTTGGCAAATACAAATCTCTTACCAGATCATTCAATTCAGGCTGACTAAACATAGCAATTGTATCAGAATCTGCAACAGATGGCGTATATTTGGTCAGAGCATCATCCTCATCATCTGTCGAAAGTAAACCGGTAGCTCTGTAAATATAGGCACAGGTATTTCCTCACAGTGTTCATTCAATTGGTCGTCTGGCAGATGGGATATTTGGGTATTGTAAGTGGTGTTTGTTTGTCTTATTGAAACCTTTTACATTGACAAGGCAGAAGTAGCAGTCATCCAAATGGTTTGTTGGTTCTCTCCAAACCATTGACACACCAAATCTCAGCTTAGCATTCTTTCCTTTAGACCATGATCGCAAAGTTTCAACACACGTTTTGCACACTTTGTGAGGAGCCCAATATTTGTCTTGGTCTCCCAGTCCTACTTTAAAGTAGGCAAGATACACCCTCTTGACAAAGGTATTAATGTTGCGCCTTTGATCCTGCAAAGTGAAGCTCCCACAGATGTAGCAGAAGATATCTGTGTCATTACGGCATCTCCTTCTTTCGGATGTTGTAGCCATTGTTAGATCACAACCTGCAAATGAAAAATATTACATAAATTGTGATATGTACATAAAATGATTGTAATATGTAATAATGTAATAAATTGTGAAATGTACATAAAATGATATTAATAAACACACTATTGTCCAAATACAACACCATCTTTTATCACTAAAGCAGTCACTGACTCGCAACAACTTGCAATCATCAGTGACAAAGTGTTAATTTCGGGTAAAATCCATGAAAATGGGGTTTGCCGATTGCATAGAAATGGGATGTGATAGAGCAAATCTGAGATCAGATTTGGAATCAGCACCCTCGAATTAGTATAAAACAGCTGGAAAAGTCCATGCCAAAAAATGAAATGTTTTTTTAGACCAGTGTAATTAATAATTATTAATTATAAATAATAATTAATTAATAATAACACCCCCTCCTAGAATAGGTCTCCGCCCGTGATTGGTAAAGTGAATATATATATATATATATATATATATATATATATATATATATATATATATATATTTATATATATATATATATATATATATATATATATATATATATATATATATATATATATATATATATATATATAAATATATATTTTTTTTTATATATATATATATATATATATATATATATATATATATATATATATATATATATATATATATATATATATATATATATATATATATATATATATATATATATATATATAAGTGAAAAGTAGGATTGATTTTGTGTTGGTGAAAAAGGAGATGTTGAAGTATGTGTTAGATGTTAAATCAGTGAGGGGTTTAGAATGGGATTATCGGATCATTATGTTGTTCTATGTTAAATTAAGTTAGTGGGGGTTTGGAAAGGAAGGTGAGGAAAGGAAGTAGGTAAATTAAGAGTGAGAAGTTAAGTGAACAAGACAATAAGGATAAGTATGTTAGAGCGCTCGCTAGTAAATCGGTTGAAAGTGAACAAGTGGATACTGAACAAATCTGGGGGCAAATGAAGGAAGCAATTGTCAGTAGTGCAAAGGAAGTGTGTGGATGTGTTAAAGTAGGAAGTAAGAATGTTAACAGCGAATGGTGGAATGAAGAGGTGATGAAAGCGGTTAAAGGTAAAGAAGAAGCGTGGTTGAATGTACTAAAAGCAAATGATGAAGTTTCAAAAGAAAGATGCTTGGAATTATATAAGGAGGAAAAAAGAAATACTAAAAGGTGCATACGTAGGGAGAAAACAAGAGGTAAATGAACAGTTTGGAAGGAGGATGAATGAGGACATACAAGGGAATAGGAAGCTCTTCTGGAAGGAAGCGCGAAAGGTTAAGAATGAGAATAAGGGAATCTGCTTAGAATAATGAATAGGGATGGTGCTTTGTAACTGATGAAATGGATGTGAGGGGAGTGTGGAAAGAACACTTCGAAAATCTGCATAATATTGGCAGTAATGAAGAGGTGATAGTGAATATGTGTGGGTTTGATGGTCAAGAAGGAATAGGTATTTGGGATGAGGTTATTAGTAAGGAGGAGGCAATGGGTAGAGTGAGAAAGTTGAAGAATGGTAAATCTGCAGGTATAGATGAAATTACTGGTGAAATGATCAAGAACGGAGGCGAGATGGTGATTGATTGGATTTGGAAGTTGTGTAATAAAGCGTTTATGGAGGGTATAGTTCCAAGGGATTGGAGGAGAGCGGTAATAGTACCCTTATATAAGGGTAAGGGAGAAAAGGGGAACTGTAGAAATTATAGGGGAATAAGTTTATTGAGTGTTGTAGGGAAGGTATATGCTGGTATTTTGGTCGAAAGAGTGCGTCGAGTGACTGAGGGACTGATTGGTGAAGAACAAGGTGCGTTTAGGAGTGGTAGAGGATGTGTGGATCAAATCTTACATTGAAACAAATGATTGAGAAAATGAGGGAGAAGAAGAATAAATTATATTTAGGTTTTATGGATTTGCAACAGGCGTATGATAGAGTTAATAGGGAAGCTTTAAGGCAGGTATTAGTGATATATGGTGTTGGTGGTAGGCTTCTGAATGGAATCAAAAGTATGTATGACGATAGCGAAGCGTGTGTAAGAATAAATGGTGTCAATGGTGATTGGTTTAGGATTAATAGCGGAGTAAGACAGGGTTGTGTTATGTCTCCTTGGTTATTCAATTTGTATATGGATGGGGTTATGAAAGAATTCGAGGTGGGGATGGCAGGAAATGGTGTTAGAATGATGGAGAATGGAGATTAGTGGAGGGTGCCCTACCTATTATATGCGGATGATTTGGTTCTGTGTGTCGAATCTGAAGAGAGTTTGAGAGGATTGGTAGAGAGATTTGGCAGGGTGTGTAAAAGGAGGGGTTTGAAAGTAAACGTAGATAAGAGTAAGGTTATGGTTGTGAGTGAGGACAATCCTCAGTGTGAAGTTATGTTAGATGGTGAGCAGCTGGAGCAAGTGTCTGAGTTTAAATATTTAGGGTATGTGTTGGATGAGAAGGGAACGGATGATGCAGAGTGTAGTAGGAAAGTTGTGAATAGCAGGAAGGTTGCTGGTGCAATTAAATCGTTGGTGAATGTAAAGGGACTAAGTCTTGAGTGCGCTAGGGTCTTACATGAGGGTATGTTGTTACCTGTGTTATTGTATGGTAGTGAGACTATGGTCTGGAATAAGAAGTATAGATCTAAAGTTCAATTTGTTCAGATGGACAATCTTAGGGGCATGCTAGGTGTGAGAAGAATTAATAAAATGAGGAATGAACTTATTAGAGAGTTGTGTGGTGTGAAGAAAGGGGTAAATGAGAGAATAAATGAAAGTATGTTGAGATGGTTTGGTCATGTGGAAAGGATGAATGATAGTTGGTTGGTTAAGCGGATGTATAGTGGGGAGTGTGTTGGGAACCGACCGGCTGGGAGACCGAAGAGAAAGTGGATTGAGTCGGTGAACGAATGTCTGAAGGAGAGAAATGTGAGTTTGGCAGAGGCGAGAATAAAGGTGCATGATAGGATAGAATGGCGGGGTTTTGTATGGGGGCATGGTTGTGGCCCACCTGGGCCAAGGGATGAACCCTTACATTGACGATTTACCATAGTGAGGGTCCGTCGCGGTCCCATGAAGCTCTAGGGTGGATTTTCTGTCTGTGACGAGTTTTCACTAATTAATGGTACAGAGGGGCGGTAAGG
Organism: Trachelipus rathkii; assembly: GCA_015478945.1. Taxonomy (NCBI): domain Eukaryota; kingdom Metazoa; phylum Arthropoda; class Malacostraca; order Isopoda; family Trachelipodidae; genus Trachelipus; species Trachelipus rathkii. The sequence goes on along the minus strand of JABUQX010040845.1, from coordinate 42,982 downwards.
CTGGGCTTTCTTTTCGACATTTGTCATATTCTCCTACTGCTTTTCTTTTCCGATGCTTGTAGCGCACCTTACTCCCAATCTTGGGAAAAAAAGGTAGATAAAGAAAGAAAGAAAGAAAGAAAGATATATATATATATATATATATATATATATATATATATATATATATATATATATATATATATATATATATATATATATATATATATATATATATATATATATATATATTAAAAATTGTTAGCCAGGGTTGCCGAGGGGTGCGGACAATCAAGTTAAAAAAGAGGTAGTTTCCTGGAAACCTGAAAGTTGCCAAAACTAAAAACTATACAACGATCGCGTCAATATTTGAATATTCATTCGTTGTTTAGCTTCTAGTTGTAAACATCTTTCGTTGTCAAGCTTCGTGCTATAATCATTTTTCGTGGCTTAATTTTAAGCTAGGCAGTCATTGCCTAGCTTCATATTAAAAAATCGCTTTAAAAGCTGTTCGGGTATAGACCCTAAACTTATTCGTGCTTCGTCATATTGGTAAGAAAGCCGGCTTATTTATTCAAATATTTATTTGCGTTCGATTATAAAAGAAATATTCTTTAAATCAAAGCAGTAGGCAGTGTCTATAAAGTTACTTTAATAAGCGGGGAAATATTCGGGTGGACTCGGGCTTCTAAAATAAATTATTTTGGAAAGCATAAGAGGGTTAAGCACGTTGGTTTTTGAGCCTGAGAAAACAAACTTTTTCTCAATAGCTTAAGATAATCGCATGTGTAACATCCCACTTACCTTTACATTCAGGGAACCAGAAGAAACTAGGCTTTCGATGAAATATACATCTTAATATTCTAAATTTGCAATATAGGAAACTAAAAAATACATCAAATTCTTCAAAGAATTATGCACGATCTTAATCTGAACGAAATATTCGGATTTACACAACTAGATAATCCTTTCAAAATAAATGATATAATTATTCTAATCATATATATATATATATATATATAGATAAATATATATATATATTATATATATATATATATATATATATATATATATATATATATATATATATATATAATATATATATATATATATATATATATATAAATATAGATATAAAATAGCTAAAAGTAGTGGTTAAAGAAGTAAATAAATATCTTGAAAAACACACCCAAAGTATTCTCTGCTGGAAACAAACCTGACCCAAAGATTGCGCGTATGTGTTGAATCACAACGCCGAAGATGAGCTAAAGAAGAACACGACAATACTCCTGTGGTGGTATACGCGCTTTTCCGCTCACACTCGGTGGGAAGGCCAAACAGGGTACCGCACAAGGGGAATAATAATAAACAGAACCGGGAATCAAGATGTACATAAAAATTGCAATAACATGTAATCAAATTTGTATTGAAAAACACCCCTAGAGTATTTTAACCCTGCTCGGAATCAAACCTGGACCCTAGTAGATATACGCGTATGTGTTTCACCACCACGCCACGATGAACTAAAAGAAGAAAATGACAATACTTCCTATGGTCAAAATAGGGCATGCCGCGCTCTTCCCGCTCACACTCGGGGGGAAGGCCAAACAGGGTACCGCACAAGGTGAATAATAATACAACAGAACCGGGAGTCAAAATGTACGTAAGGATCGCAATAACCTGCAATCAAATTTGTAGTAAAAAACACCCCTAAAGTATTTTCATCCTGCTGGGAATCGAACCTTGACCCTGTTTGGCCCCCTCTTCTGAGTTTTTTTTTTTTTTTTTAAATAAAAGCTCACCTTACGGGCATAGCCCTATTCCAGGAGTGGAACTTTTCTAGGTAATTTCTACCTAGGATTCGCACTAGGGATCGCGCCCGCGCCCTTGCCATGCGACTCTGTCGCTCTACCGATTTAGCCAGGTTAGCAGTCCCCCCCCCGAGTGAGTGGGGGAAGAGCGTGGCATGCCCTATTTGGACTATAGGAAGTATTGTCGTGTTCTTTTTTTAGCTCATTGTGGCATGGTGGCCAAACACATAAGCGTATATCTGCTAGGGTCCCGGTTCGATTCCTTGCAGGGTGAAAATACTTTAAGGGTGTTTTCAATTTAAATTTGATTACAGGTTATTGCAATTTTTATATACATCTTGACCCCCGGTTCTGTTGTATGATTATTCACCTTGTGATTTACCCTGTTTGGCGACCCACTGAGTGTGAGTGGGAAGAGCGCGGCATGCTCTATTTAGACGATAGGAAGTATTTTTCGTTTTCTTCTTTTAGCTCATCGTAGCGTGGTGGTCAAACCCATACGCGTATATCTGCTAGGGTCCAGGTTCGATTCCCAGCAGGATGAAAACACTTTAGGGGTGTTTTTCAATACAAATATGATTGCATTTTTTTGCAATATATATATATATATATATATATATATATATATATATATATATATATATATATATATATATATATATATATATATATATAGTTATATATATATATATATATATATATATATATATATAGATATATATAATATATATATATATATATATATATATATATATATTTATATATATATTTTGTTAAATATATATATATATATATATATATATATATATATATATATATATATATATATGTATATATATATATATATATATATATAAATATATATATATATATATATATATATATATATATATATATATATATATATATATATATATATATATATATACATATATTATGTATATATATATATATATATATATATATATATATATATATCACTCACCTTCTCTCCCCAAGACTAGGGGAAGGTGTGTAGCATGCACAGGAAACAGAAAAGTAGTAGAAGAATATGACGAAAGTCGATAGGAAAGCTCAGCCTTACCGCGCCCTTTATACCTCCAGGTATTCTTTTACTGACTCAATCCACTTTTTCTTCTGTTTCCCAGCCGGTCGATTGACAGCACACTCACCACTACGTCCACTTAACCAACCGACTATCATCCATCCTTTCCCCATGACCAAACCATCACAACGTACTTTCATTTATTCTGTCATTTACCCCTTCCTTCACACCACATGACCTTCTAATACGTCCATTCCTCATTTTATCAGTTCTTTTCACATCTAACACGCCCTTAAGATTATCCATCTGAACATATTGTGTTTTAGATCTATATGTCTTATTCCAGGCCATAGTCTCTCTACCATACATTAGGACAGGTAACAACATACCCTCATGTAAGACCCTAGCACACTCAAGCCTTAGTTCCTTTTTATCCACCATAAATTAAATTGCACCAGTCAACTTCCTGCCATTTACAACTTTCCTACAACACGCTGCATCATCCCTTTCCCTTTCATCCAACATATATCCTAAGTATTTAAACTCAGACGCTTGTTCCAGCTGCTCAACATCTAGCATAACTTCTAACATATATATATATATAATATATATATATATTATATATAATATATATATATATTATATATATTATATATATATATATATATATATAATAATTATTAAAGTTACTCTACCTATATGGCGTAGTTTTAAAATATTATTAGTGTTTTTCACCCTTGAGAAAGTTAATTAGATTATTGATATTTTTGCAATTACTGTTGCTGTATCATATTATGGAAATTTAAACTTTTAGGTAACTTGATAATTTTATTACACATGATCAATTAGGAATTAAAAACTTATATTAATTAAGACTAACGTTAAAACTTATTGAACACATATGGCAAAAGCTTTCGTTGTGGATTGACACAACCTTATCAATTGCTGTGTTCTAAAATGACTAAAATAGGATTTCAAATTAATTTTATACATTGAATAGATTATAGTTTTGAAGGGCGACATAGTCTTGTACTTCCAGGAGTCGATGGTCTGGCAACCTACGTTGTCATTTTTATTTTATTCGAATTTGTTTGGTTTTGAAAAAATAGAAAATCCTTATGGAGAAGAACAATGTTCACATAATTATGTACATGATTGAAATACATAGATACATACGTTTGAAGGATATAAGCTCATAAATTCTCGTAAATACACCAAAAGACTATGCGCATGTGTGCGTGCGCAGCCACAGCTATGAACACATACATGTAACAGGATATTAACAATTTTTAATGCATATGTAAGCTTATGAACAAAAACGAATTCTGTACACGCATCAATACGTGCACACCAGATTCTGTAAATACATATTAACGAGGCAGAATTTAATTCGTTTTATGGGAATTTTTAAATATATTGGAACAAGTGTATCTCCGACCCCGGAAAATTAATAAGAGAGAAAGTTAGTTTTTGATTTTTTGGTTGATGCTTTTGATAAGATGTGAGTGAGTGTTTATTAGGCTGTTTAGAAGAAAATCAATTTTAATTTCACCGGGGATAATATTAAAGTTTTTGGTGGAGATAATACAGAGAGATTCTATGAGTTTACGGAGGAGTGGATTGGAGGTTTGATGTAAGGGGGTCATATTGTTTATGTGTATTTTATGATTTGATGACCTACGGTGGAATGTGAGAGAGGAACCAATCTTGTCATCTATTAAGTCATCTTTGTGTTGTTTCTGTCTCCTGTCAAAGTCATTTGTTTCACCTATGTATAGTCTGTTGCAGTCGTGGCAAGGTATAGTGTATATGCATTGGATGGGACTAGGTGCTGGTTTGGGAGGGTGAAGATATTGTTTGAGAGAAATAGCATTAGAGGGGGTGAGGACTATGTGTTTAGGTAAATGTTGTTTTATGTTGTGAAAGTTTGTGGTGGGTATAGGTAGATAGGATTTTTTTATGGTATTCTCATTGGTGGAGGTATTATGATTGTAGTATTTGTTTTTAGCTTTGTGATAAGATTTGTTTATAATATGGGTGGGGTATTGTAGTTTTTGGAAGGTGTTTCGTATGTAGTTGGTTTCATTGGTGAGGTGTTGGGGGGAGCAGAGTCTGAAGGCTCTTAGGTAGAGAGAAGTGAGTGTGGCTATTTTTATTGTGTTAGAGTGGGTGGAAAACCAGTGTATATAGGAAGACGTGGCGGTGGGTTTTCTATATATGGAGAAGTTGAGATATAATGAATTGTGCCAAGAGATGAGGGTGTCGAGATAGGGAAGAGTGGAATTTTTAGGATGTTCTAAAGTGTATTTTATGGAAGGGTGTAAATTATTGAGATGTTGGAGGATTAGGTTAGGGTCAATATTTCGAGGGAGGGCTGTGAAAATATCGTCTACGTATCTTAGCCATGTGGTGTTGTGTAAGAGGGGATGTGAAAGAATTAAGAAGTGTTCTGTAAGCTCCATATAAATGTTGCTGAGTATGGGTGAAAGGGGGGAACCCATACTCAAACCTTGTTTTTGTAAATAGTAGGAGTCATGGAATTGAAAAAAACTATGTTTGAGAGTGAGAGTTATGAGAGCTTTAAGGAAGGGAAAGGGGTAGGAGAGAGTGATATTGTGTGTGGTGATATAGGTCTGTAACATATTAAGAGTGGCATCAACGGGGACAGATGTGAATAGAGAACAAACGTCAAAGCTGTAGAAATTGTGTGTGCAAGGGTTGAGGTGTTGTGCTCTTTGTATGAAATCGGTGCTGTTTTTTAGGTGAGTGGAAGAAATGTTGTTTATGAGAGGTTTAAGTTGGGTGGCGATCCAAGATGAGAGTTTGTATGTGGGGCAATTTATATTGGAGATTATGGGGCGTAGGGGATTGTTTTGTTTGTGGGTTTTGGGAATACCATAAAATTGTGCTAAATTGTTCATGTAGGATTTTAGGTTGTTATTCAAGAGAGGACACCCTCATCTCTTGGCACAATTCATTATATCTCATTATTCAAATTATAGAAATTTTACTAAAGGGTTAGTGTTGAGTTTAGTATATGTTGTGGTATCGGAGAGAAGGTTTTGGCATTTGGCAAAATAATCAGTTATATTAAGGATAACGATGTTATTTCCTTTATCGGAGCGTGAAATGGTGATGTTCTTGTTTTTTTGTAGATTCTGTAATGTGTGGTAGAAGATTTCGGGTATTTGTGTCATGTGTGTAGAGTTCTGTATGTGGGAGAGTATGTAGCCTTTCAGTATGTCTGTATTGCAGTCATTGTGTTTATAGTTTTTTGTCCATATGTTAAAGTCATGTGTAAATTTTAGAAATGGGTCCGGGTTATTGAGAGCAAAAGAAAGACCGTAACCTAATAAGATTTTTTCGTATTTGGTTAATGTGTAAGAGGAAAGATTGATGATTTTTGTGGGGTCGGAAGATACATACCAGAGACTAGATTTAAAGATGTTATCAAATTTTCTGTTGAGAGCGGTATTTTTTCCATTGGTGACAAAATCTTTATGACGATGTGCAGCCTCCAGTAAATTGTTGAGAATTTCGAAGGGATGAGTAAATTGTTGTTGAATGGTAGTCAGTAGGTCTCTGAAAGCTTTGTTGCAAGTTCTAAATTAAAAAAGCAATTACTAATCAACAAAGTCAACGATATCAAACATGAAATTAAAGCAACATTTAGAACTTGCAACAAAGCTTTCAGAGACCTACTGACTACCATTCAACAACAATTTACTCATCCCTTCGAAATTCTCAACAATTTACTGGAGGCTGCACATCGTCATAAAGATTTTGTCACCAATGGAAAAAATACCGCTCTCAACAGAAAATTTGATAACATCTTTAAATCTAGTCTCTGGTATGTATCTTCCGACCCCACAAAAATCATCAATCTTTCCTCTTACACATTAACCAAATACGAAAAAATCTTATTAGGTTACGGTCTTTCTTTTGCTCTCAATAACCCGGACCCATTTCTAAAATTTACACATGACTTTAACATATGGACAAAAAACTATAAACACAATGACTGCAATACAGACATACTGAAAGGCTACATACTCTCCCACATACAGAACTCTACACACATGACACAAATACCCGAAATCTTCTACCACACATTACAGAATCTACAAAAAAACAAGAACATCACCATTTCACGCTCCGATAAAGGAAATAACATCGTTATCCTTAATATAACTGATTATTTTGCCAAATGCCAAAACCTTCTCTCCGATACCACAACATATACTAAACTCAACACTAACCCTTTAGTAAAATCACAACTTAATTTCAACAAAGAACTAAAATCCATCTGTAAAGACCATCCTCTCCTGAATAACAACCTAAAATCCTACATGAACAATTTAGCACAATTTTATGGTATTCCCAAAACCCACAAACAAAACAATCCCCTACGCCCCATAATCTCCAATATAAATTGCCCCACATACAAACTCTCATCTTGGATCGCCACCCAACTTAAACCTCTCATAAACAACATTTCTTCCACTCACCTAAAAAACAGCACCGATTTCATACAAAGAGCACAACACCTCAACCCTTGCACACACAATTTCTACAGCTTTGACGTTTGTTCTCTATTCACATCTGTCCCCGTTGATACCACTCTTAATATGTTACAGACCTATATCACCACACACAATATCACTCTCTCCTACCCCTTTCCCTTCCTTAAAGCTCTCATAACTCTCACTCTCAAACATAGTTTTTTTCAATTCCATGACTCCTACTATTTACAAAAACAAGGTTTGAGTATGGGTTCCCCCCTTTCACCCATACTCAGCAACATTTATATGGAGCTTACAGAACACTTCTTAATTCTTTCACATCCCCTCTTACACAACACCACATGGCTAAGATACGTAGACGATATTTTCACAGCCCTCCCTCGAAATATTGACCCTAACCTAATCCTCCAACATCTCAATAATTTACACCCTTCCATAAAATACACTTTAGAACATCCTAAAAATTCCACTCTTCCCTATCTCGACACCCTCATCTCTTGGCACAATTCATTATATCTCAACTTCTCCATATATAGAAAACCCACCGCCACGTCTTCCTATATTCACTGGTTTTCCACCCACTCTAACACAATAAAAATAGCCACACTCACTTCTCTCTACCTAAGAGCCTTCAGACTCTGCTCCCCCCAACACCTCACCAATGAAACCAACTACATACGAAACACCTTCCAAAAACTACAATACCCCACCCATATTATAAACAAATCTTATCACAAAGCTAAAAACAAATACTACAATCATAATACCTCCACCAATGAGAATACCATAAAAAAATCCTATCTACCTATACCCACCACAAACTTTCACAACATAAAACAACATTTACCTAAACACATAGTCCTCACCCCCTCTAATGCTATTTCTCTCAAACAATATCTTCACCCTCCCAAACCAGCACCTAGTCCCATCCAATGCATATACACTATACCTTGCCACGACTGCAACAGACTATACATAGGTGAAACAAATGACTTTGACAGGAGACAGAAACAACACAAAGATGACTTAATAGATGACAAGATTGGTTCCTCTCTCACATTCCACCGTAGGTCATCAAATCATAAAATACACATAAACAATATGACCCCCTTACATAAAACCTCCAATCCACTCCTCCGTAAACTCATAGAATCTCTCTGTATTATCTCCACCAAAAACTTTAATATTATCCCCGGTGAAATTAAAATTGATTTTCTTCTAAACAGCCTAATAAACACTCACTCACATCTTATCAAAAGCATCAACCAAAAAATCAAAAACTAACTTTCTCTCTTATTAATTTTCCGGGGTCGGAGATACACTTGTTCCAATATATTTAAAAATTCCCATAAAACGAATTAAATTCTGCCTCGTTAATATGTATTTACAGAATCTGGTGTGCACGTATTGATGCGTGTACAGAATTCGTTTTTGTTCATAAGCTTACATATGCATTAAAAATTGTTAATATCCTGTTACATGTATGTGTTCATAACTGTGGCTGCGCACGCACACATGCGCATAGTCTTTTGGTGTATTTACGAGAATTTATGAGCTTATATCCTTCAAACGTATGTATCTATGTATTTCAATCATGTACATAATTATGTGAACATTGTTCTTCTCCATAAGGATTTTCTATTTTTTCAAAACCAAACAAATTCGAATAAAAATAAAAATGACAACGTAGGTTGCCAGACCATCGACTCCTGGAAGTACAAGACTATGTCGCCCTTCAAAACGATAATCTATTGAATGTATAAAATTATTTTGAAATCCTATTTTAGTCATTTTAGAACACAGCAATTGATAAGGTTGTGTCAATCCACAACGAAAGCTTTTGCCATATGTGTTCAATAAGTTTTAACGTTAGTCTTAATTAATATAAGTTTTTAATTCCTAATTGATCATGTGTAATAAAATTATCAAGTTACCTAAAAGTTTAAATTTCCATAATATGATACAGCAACAGTAATTGCAAAAATATCAATAATCTAATTAACTTTCTCAAGGGTGAAAAACACTAATAATATTTTAACTACGCATATAGTAGTAATATTATATATAATATATATATTATATAATATTATTTATAATATATATATATATATATATATATATATATATATATATATATATATATAACTATATATATTAAAATTCATGTATATTAGTATATGTATCATCTATATTATATATATATATATATAATTTATATATATATATATAGTATATATATTATATATATATATATATATAATATATATATAATAATTATATATATATATATATATATATTATATATATACTATATATTATATATATATATATATATATTAATAATAATATACATATTATATATTATATATATTATATATATATATATATATATATATATATATTTATATATATAATATATATATATATATATATATATATATTATATATATATATATATATATATATATATAATATATTATATATATATATAATTACAATTTAGGAATGTACCGATAGTATTCGTATCAGTATCGGTTTCGGTATCGGTATCGGCTAGTATCGGCCTTTTTTGATTGTATCGGTATCGGTTATCGGTTTAAAAATTGCGATACTTAGCCGATTACTTCTATACTTTTGGCTGAAAATTATGAGAAACTTTTAAGATTCAATAATAAATCTATTCGATATAGATAGCTAGTACCAGTTATGTTTTTTTTTCCTTCGATTTCCTTTTTAACTTAGATTTTTTTAAGCGTTCTCCAACTGGTCTTTAGCGTAAAAATTTACCTATGGACAGCCAATTATTTATAATTATTACAGATTCATCTACTTTTTAGTTGATCAATATATTTTTTTTTTTTGTACGCCAATTTTCGTGAGAGCGTGTGAGTTGCGTGAGTGTTTTTAAACTTCTGGGATTTATTCCATATTTTAGATATTTGCTTGTAAATAGGGTTTTAGTTCGTTTTTAAAATTTTAGGTTTAGCGTACGAATTAAATTTTCCCTCATTTCCTCCTTGGTTTTGTCTTTCTTTTTTTTGTTGATGCGTGTGTGCGTAAGTGCGTGTATGGATAGCAGATTGCAACAGGCGTGGCTTTCTTCTTGACTTTACAACATCAATGGCTTGCACTCTAACTCTGCATCCGTTGGAATACTACCTCTCTAACTCCCTAAACCTAATTTTATGATCTTGTCTGAGACCCAGGATGGCTTAAGAATTCATCCTTCAACTTCGTTTAATATATCCAACTATAACTTATTTTAGTTAAATTTTCCGTTCTGAAGGGTGGAGTATGTTGCCTTGTAAATAATAACATTCCTATTAATTAAACGTCTCGAAGAATCGTCGAATCTCCTAACTTCGATGTTCTGTGCTTAAAAATCTGTTCTTCCTTCTTACTACAATATTCTATGCTTCTTGCTTACTGCTTTCTCCTAACAGAACAGAATTTTTTTTCTTTTTTTTTTTTTTTTTTTTTTTTTTTTTTTTCAGAGATAAACACCGTCACGAGCAGAGCCCTAATCAAGGAGGAGGTGTACTCATTTAACGTCCGAGCAGGACGGAGCCAAGCCCAAGGGGAGAATAGCTCACATTCACCCACCCGACCAGTTGCGAACCTGGGACCCTCGCTTTGTTTGGCGAGTACTCTACCACTGAGCTACTCGGGCGTTTTATATAATAAATATAAAAAACATAAAAAAAATTCAAAAAATATACACATACATACATATATATGTTATTAGTATTACCATCATTATCATTATTACCGACACTGTTATTATCACTATTACCACCATCACTATTATTATTATCATTATCGTCATCACCACCATCATTAATATCATCATTTTTACTATCATTACCATCACTGCCACCATCACTATCATTACCATTATTAACATTAGCACCACTATCATCGTTATTACTATATTATTACTATTATTATTATCGTTATTATATTATTATTATTATTATTATTATTTATTTTATTATTATGTCGTTATCCTTTTTATTATTATTATTATTATATTATTTTTTCTTATTATTATTTATTATTATTATTATTATTGTTATTATCATTATTATTATTATCATTATTATTACTATCATTATTATTATCGGTATCGGTATCGGTTAAAATGGCCGATACTTAGCCGATACTTCTTACTTTTTGGGTGAAAAATTATGAGAAACTTTTAGATTCAATAATAAATCTAGTTTGATATAGATAGCTAGTACCAAGTTATGTTTTTTTTTTCCTCGATTTCCTTTTTAACTTAGATTTTTAGCGTTTCTCCAACTTGGTCTTTAGCGTAAAATTTACCTATTTGGACAGCCATTATTATTAATTTATAACAGATTCTCTTACTTTTTTTAAGTTGATCAATAGTATTTTTTTTTTTGTACGCAATTTCGTGAGAGCGTGTGAGTGCGTGAGTGTTTTTAAACTTTCTGGATTATTCATATTTTAGATATTTGCTGTAAATAGGGTTTTAGCGTTTTAAAATTTAGGTTTTTAGCGTTTACGAATAAATTTTCCTCATTTCTCCTTTGGTTTTTGTCTTTCTTTTTTTTTTTGTGATTGCGTGTGCGTGTTGCGTGTATATAGCAGATTTGCACAGGCGTGCTTTTCTTCTGACTTTACCAACATCAATGGCTTGCACTCTAACTCTGCATCCGTGAAACACCTCTTTTAACTCTAAACCAATTTTATGATCTTTGTCTTTGAGACCCAGATGCGCTTAAGAATTTCATCCTTCAACTCGTTGTAATATATCCAACTATTAACTTATTTTTATAATTCCGGTTTGAAGGGTGAGTATGTGGCCTATGTAATATTAAACATTCCTATAATACGTCTCGAGAAATCTTTTACCGAATCTCCTAAACTTCGATGTTCTTGTGGGGCTTTAAAGACTTTTAGTTTATCTATTTTACTACAATATTACTTTGCTTCTGCTACTGTTCTCCTAACAGAACAGATTTTCATGCCTTTTTTTTTTTTTTTTTTTTTTTTTTTTTTTTTTTTTTTTATATTTATTTTTTCTCTTTCTCTCACTTGCCCTTTTTAAGAGGGAGGTTGTACTCATTTAAACGTTCCGAGCAGGACAGAGCCAACCCCAGGGGAAGAATAGCTCACATTTCACCACCCCGACCAGTTGCGAACCTTGGACCCTCGCTTTGTTTGGCGGAGTGCTCAACCACTGAGCTATCGGGCGCTTTATATAAATAAATATAAAAACATAAAAAAAAATCAAAAAATATACACATACATACATATATATGTTATTAGTATTACCATCATTATCATTATTACCGACACTGTTATTATCACTATTACCACCATCACTATTATTATTATCATTATCGTCATCACCACCATCACTAATATCATCATTTTTACTATCATTACCATCACTGCCACCATCACTATCATTACCATTATTAACATTAGCACCTCTATTATCATTATTACTATATTATTACTATATTATTTATCGCTTAATTATTATTATTATTATTATTATTATATATTATTATTATTATTATTATTATTATTTATTATTTATTATTATTATTATTATTACTTATTATTATTATTATTAATTATTATTATTATTATTATTATTATTATTATTATTATTATTTTTATTGATTATTTTTACGAACATTATTATTATTATTATCAAATATCATCATTTATCACTATTCATGCCTTTTTTGATTGCCTTACTACTTCTCACGAGACTGTCATATCTTCTCATCAAATACTGAGGTCCTCTATTTAGAGGATTTCAATGTACACAAAACTGAATTCTCAACGATCTGGAGCAACTAATTAAATAACCTACACACATTTCGGATCGTCCCAACCCAATTCTTGAACACACTGGACCTATGTTTCACCACTAGTCCTTCTTCTCCTTTAAATACACCACCTTCGCTCCTTCGGAAATCTAACCACAACTTATTATCACTTAATTTTAAATACTTTTCTCAGAACAGCTCCATTCCTTGCCCTATGCCGGTTTTTCTGGCACTTTTGATCGGGCCGATTGGGGGGCATTGCGTTGCTTCTACGCTAATATAATTTGAAGTGACTGACTTTGACTCTTTAAAGACGCTTCAGATTCTGCCGATAAAGTGTGAACTGTAATTGTTAATGGGATGAACAGGTTCATTCCTTCTTGGACTAAATCTTTTTCTCCTCAAAATCCATGATTCCATCGTTGTGCTTGTTCTCGTGCCATTCAGGCTAGAGACAGTGCTTAACGGGTGTGGAAAAATTCTCGTTCTCCTATCACTTCTTGCCAATTTTCATTCAAGCTAGATAGAAATCCGTTGCAGGGATACACTTCGACGAGCAAAGCGGACGTTCATTAAACGAAAGTGCACTGACCTCCTTGGCTCGTTCTTCTACTGACAAATCTCTCTGGCCCTCTTGCCAAAAAACATCTTCTACAACTTCTGTAAATCATCCTCTTCCTCCTCTTATTCGCTCTGATGGATTCTGTTGTTAATACTCCAACTTAAAAGGCCAATCATCTCTTTGGCCTCCTATTTCCTCTAATTCAACCCTGGACGATTCTGGTATTCCTCTTCCTCCTATTTCTCCTCCTCAGGTGTACAGCCTTTACCTGTCATTTTCATTTGATCGGGTGCATGGGCCTCTGAAATCTATGAACGTTAGGAAGCCGTGGCCCGGATGGAATTCCTCTCCGAGTTTTGAGGGAGTGTGCTTCCATGCTGGCCCCTCCTCTCGTTCCAACTATATTCTCTATGCTTCAATACTAGCACTTTCCCTCAGTGCTGGAGCGCGCATACTGTCCAACCATTCCGAAAAAACTGATTGCTGCTCTGATCCCTTCTAACTATCGCCTATAGCTCTCTCACTTGCATTCTTTCTAAGATCTGAAAAACCCTTTCTCAACTCACTTCTTAGATCTTCTGGAATCTCTTTCCCTTCTTTCTGCTTACCAGTACGGGCTTTCGGTGCTCGAGATCTTCTATTGGCGATATACTTTCCTATTTAACAGGTTTATGGTTTTCCGCCCTTAGGAACTAACGGGAAACTTGTAGTGGTGGCGCTTGACACATCCAAAGCATTTGACCCGGGTATGGCAGCGTCACTGCTCTCCAAAGCTCCCCTCCTTTGGGTTTCCTTCTTCTCTTTGCTTACTTAGGTCATTTTTCTTTCAAATCGCTCAATGTCGGGCTGTTTGTTGATGGGCGACTTTCTTCTTTTTCTGTCAAATATTTGGTGTTTTTCCTCAGGGTTCTGTTTTATCTCCTACTTATTCCTCTGTTTTTCATCAATGATCTTCTCACCGCACATCTAACTCTATCCCCTCATATGTCGATGACTTGACCCTTCATTTCTTCAAACGCATATCAATTCTGCTCTCTTTACTTCTAGAATTTTTGTCTCTCGTCTTTATTCGCTTTCCGATTTCTAGTCTCGCTGATCTGGATAGGAATTTCAGGGTTGGGTCGTCTCAAGCTTTTTTGAAATTTAATTCTTTAAAAACCCAACTTTTCTACAAATCTCTCTCTCTAAGACACTTTAAATTTTCTATCTCTTTCGGACGGTTCTCTCGTCTCTCCTTGTTGACAATTAAAACATCCTGACCTTAACATAAACAAAAAAATGTTTTTTGAAAACCTTCAAATCACACGATGGTTGCTAGGGGGCCTCAAAGAAACTGGGAGTTCTGTTTAGAGTGCGAGACTTTTTCTTCCTCTTCTCAGTTACTCCACCTATACAAGGGTCTCATCCACCCTTGTATGGCAGTTACTGCTCTCATACTGTGGGGGGCGGGGGCCTCTGGTTTCATTCCTGCTTTTGGATAGGGGTTCGAGTCAAAGGCCATAAGACTATAAACTGTTCCTGTTACTTTCTAGCTTCACTTTGATCCATTTACTATTTGCGGCATTGATGTTGGTGCTTTTTATCCCTTTTCTATAGGTCCTGTAGAGGCAAGTGCTTGAGGGAAACTATCCACCTCACGTTACCACCACTTTACGACGAACCCTCGAAGCACATACGTAAGGTGGGTTTTTATGGATTTTTGTATCTTTTAGGTGATTCCGGAGGGTTTTGGATTGATGTTGGCGATTTTGGTGGGAATTTGGTTTTGGGGATGGTTTTTATTGCGCGTCTTTGGTTTTGATTGTCTTTTTGTGTTTATTGTTTTTGTTATTCTTTGTTTTCTTGTTTCGTTGTGATTTCTTCTTTACTTTTTTTTTATTTGTTTTTTGTTATATTGTTTTTTTTTATTTTTGATTTTGACGCTATTAATGATGCATTTTATTTGATTTTGGCTTTGTACGGATTTACGGCCTTTGTTAATTATGTTTTGCTTTTTGCTGTGTCGGCACATGGTTTTGTCGTGTGGGTTGCTTATGCTAGTAACTCCAGACTGTTTCGCTGCGGTGCTTTTTTCTTTCCTGCCACCTCTGTTTTTGGGGAATTCTCTTCCATCATCTGTTCCTACTCAATTTAATTTCCCTCACTTTAAAGCCTGCGTCTGTGCTCATCCGCGTAATTGCGTTAGATGAATTTTTGAGGCGTTCAACACCCACCTTGAATAGGGTTCTGTCCGTGAGCGGCGGTTTGACAACTGTAAAAAAAATAAATAAATAAAAGGTTTTAATAAGGAATTCCTTAAGCTAGCTTGAAACCCCACAAGAATGGCATCTCGGACGGTGAACCACTTCTAGAAAGTGCATTAAAATAGCATAACCGAGGAACCTTGCTCGCTTGCCAAAAAAAAAAAAAAAAAAAAAAAAAAAAGAGACAAGAGAGGGGAAAGCCGCCTTATCTGCAATTCCCTGGCAACAGCACTGATTCAGTTGACGATGCGTGGCTTTTCAGCAAATAAACCTAGCTGAAGATGAGGATTTGGATATGTTAGACCTTTGATAAGTTCATGCCGGAATGCATTATGACATTCTCATTCACCTTCAAAAGGAATCACACAGGGAACCTCATCGTTTAAACTGAAGAGAGAGACAGCACAAGGAGCAAAAGATATTCAAATTGTTGCAGTTTGTGAAAAGAGGAGATGAGGCTCTAGGAAAACATGGATGCTGCTTACAGAAGAGAATCCTTTCATGCGGTGGCATGAAAGGGGACCAAGAGGTCTTCATTATTATCAGTGCTTGCAGGCAAATGATTATCAGCCCCGCCCTCATCAGTCGAGAGAGAGCGTATTTATAGTATAGGTTAGGTAGGAATGTGAAAGCTTAATGTTTTTGCATCACAATTTGTGAATTTTTGAATTTGAGTATTGAATGATATCTATTTTTATCTTAAAGGAGTATTTTATTATGTCATGCTTGAGTAATAGCGTTTTTTTATTTTATCTTTTGGGCTGATTAATTGAGGTCTCTTCTTTCATTATTTTTATTCTTTATTATTGTAGCCTAGTTAAAGAATTCTTCTTGTAAATTGTAATCATGTTAAAACATAAAAGCTAGTAGCTAAACTTTGTTAATACTTACTTGAAAATGGAAATAAAATATTTTTTAAATAAACGCAAACATAAAAAAGTTATTAATATTATATTTGCAATTATTATTCCTTAAAGGTACTATTTTAATTTATAAAATAAATATACTTGGGCACAACCAAATATGAAATTTAAATGACTAAGTATGGTTTGTACAGGAAATGCAATCTTGAGTTGGCCTAGCAGTGCACAAATGTTCTACCTTATTACTGTGTGTTTATTTATTATATTAATTAAAGTAATCGGTATCGGTATCGGTATCGGTATCGGCACTAAAAAAAATAGAGTATCGGTATCGGTATCGGTATCGCCTCCTTTTCTGGTATCGGTACATCCCTAATTATATATACATATTTATATAAATATATATTTATATATATTATATATATATTATATATATTATATATATATATATATATATATATATTATAATATATACTTGTATAAATATTATATATATATGTATACTATTATATATATTATATATATATATATATTATAATATATATATACTATATATATATATATATAATATATATATATATCATATATATATATATATATATAAATATATATAATATATATATATATAATATATATTTAAATTTTATATAGGTATATATATATATAATATATATATATATATATATATATATATATATATATATATATATATATATATATATATATAATATATATTATATATATTTTTTTTATATATATATTTTTTTAAATATATATTATATATATATATATATATATATTATATATATATATATATATATATATATATATATATATATATATATATATATATATATATATATTTATATATATATGATGAATAAAAGCACCAGAGCTGAACGTGGTTTATTTATTTATGCTGACGTTTCAGGAGTCACAACGCATCCCATTTTCAAAGCTATATGAAATTATACATAAAAAATGTTGTTAAATATTGAAACATTTTTAATATAATAAATAAAATAAATGAATGTATGAATTAAAACAAAATACTATGTATGCAGCGTACCAATTTTAGACACGGAATGGTGACGGGTGATTATATGTTAAAAGTTTTGATGGCACTCGTATCTGTGTTTAGTGACGGGTTGAGAGATTTAATAAAAAATGATTCTAAAAAGCGTAGGTCGGTTTGTTGGTTGGTTTGTTTTAAAATACTAAACTAGGAGCTAAGCAAAGAGTGATACATTTTTTATTTATGCTCTCTGATATTTGAGTGAGTTGGATTGGTTATTTTATTACTAGTGCGTGGAGAGATTCCCAAGTGTTCACAAGTACGAACAAAGAGTTGACGAGATGTAATTCCAACTTTGACAGCTGAGCAGCTGTCACATTTATATTTGTAAAAGACTGTGTGTATACTTTTAGTTTTAACTACTTGACCCTCCATCTGCACAGATACATCCTTCCTATCATTCACCTTCCTCAACGCCATCTGTTTCAATAACTGCTTTGATTCCTTCATTTGAGACCCAAGCTGCTTCTGTGTCCCAGACCCTAGTGAACACTCGTATTGTGATATATGCCCTAACGGCACCTCCTGTATTGTCTCCTCGTCCACTATATATTTGTGCAATGCTCATTTAGTTCCCGGTCCACCTCTTCCTGTTTGAAATATTGTTAGAGTTACGGCTATGGATCTGCCCAAACCTTCAAGCGGGAATAATGCGCCCTTACTGTCTTCGTTTTCCTTTAATATCGTACGTCATTCCTCCTAATATGACTTTTCTTACCACCAACGGACTCTCATACCTTTCACCCAGTTTCTTATCTAACGTCCTACCCACTGTGATAATTTTCCTCTTCGCCTTAACACCTACTGCGTATGGTAACCAATTTGGATTTGTATAACTCTCCTGCCATTTTTTTTCTCATCCGTGGGGATCGGCAACGCCTTGCCCTTCTCGTGTTTTTCCAACATCAGTTTCTCCACTGGGGATATACCAAATTCCGCATGTTTTGTATTATTGTAAGTGAGCACTGCTCTTTTAAACAGCTGTCCCAGAATAAATCTTTTCCAACGACGTTTTTCAAAAACTTCGCAAAGGTCCGGTTCGCACGCTCCACTGCCCCATTACTATCAGGTTTTTACCGCCATGCTCATCTTACAGCCATTTACCACGGTGGTTCACAGCTACCAAACATGCCTGCCTATTTTTACAAATATTCCGATGGACTTGACACACTTTCATAATAAGCCAGGACTATCGGTACATGTGGAGTTATGCAATTGCTTTGCCTCACGGCTTTTTCTCCCATTACGGTGCAATTTGGTTGCTTTATATTGTTCATGCGGGGATGATTTTTAGGGACTGCTAAGTATATGTTCAATCCCATAATATGTATCTGATGAGTGATAGTATGATAAATATAACTTACTATATTATACTTATACATATATCGTTCTAGTATTTATATATAATATAATAGATATTTTTGATCAATATATATATGATATATTATATATAGATATATATTATATATATATTAGATATATATATATATGATATATTATATACTTATATATTATAGTATATATACTATATATATATATATATATAAAATAGTATGAGATATATATTATACATATTATATATTATTTAGTATTATTTATTGATAGACATTTATTACTGTATACTATAATATAATTATATATACAGTAATTTATATATAAATTATATATTTATGTACTGCAAGTACCGCAGCTTAATGATTGATAAAGTAATGAGTATAGAAGAACTATTGTCTCGGAAGTAAATGAGAAATAGTGCCTCCGGTGCTGCGCGTCGAACCATCACGCAACTGTTGCGGACTTGATGGATTCGACATCTCGGATCCATTACCGACGGACTTTATCCGCTAACCCAATCACAGTTAGATAGGTTCAAGCACGCTATTCAAAACGGCCAAAGCCCCCCTTAAGGTATTCAACATTTCATTCCTTTGATAACAAATTTAATAAATTTTCAAATGTAGATCAATAGCATCAGCTTAAATTTGTATATGTCCAATAAGAACTCACTTGTGGCGAAGGTGTTAAACTGCATCCTCTGGGGTCTAAACCAAGCGCATGTTCGACTAAGACTGAATACTCGGACCTCTATCCGACTAGCTATTCCGTCTAACGCCATAAAAAGTTAGATCATAGAAACAGTTTTCAACTACTAGCCCCCTTCAAGGCATATCAACAGGTTGTCACCTGTCCTTTCCCACGTTCTGAAAGTTTGAATAATGTAAATACTCAATTAAGACGCAGTTAAATTTGTATAGTAAATAAGAACCTATCGTGCGAAGGTAAAAAAAACTGCCTCCTTCGTGGGTTACGAATCCAAAAGCATGTTGCTGGACTGAAGACCAGACATACCGGCACGCATCTAAGCGACTGAAGACAATAATCTACATACTCAAAAAAATATTGTTTTCATATTGAAATAACTGCTTTGCATTGGAAGGCCAAGCCGTGAGATTGCAGCGATATCAACAAGGTTATTTCACCGACTTACCGTCAGTATGGTACATCTTATTAAAATCTTACAGATATCGAGGGATCGGGCCAGGTGAAAACTATTGATATCCTTGCAAGGCGACGCTTGGTTTCAGTTAGAACCTGTCTGAATCTTAGCTTTTTTGTGCGTTAAGAGTGGATAACTTCATGTCGGTAAGGAGCCGTCCGAGTATGTCGGCATTGCAGTCGCAACATGCGTTGGTTCACCCCATGAGAGGCAGTTTTCATTTACCTTCCCCAAAAGTTCTTTATTGACTAGTATATCATAATAATATACTATATTTGTTAGTAGCTTCATTTACTATCTATATACAATAATTTGTAAATGTTACTCGATCTTTAACATAGATGTAATAGTAAAATATATATATAAGTAGCGCACTAGATATTGCAGTTATGATAGTTATACTATAGATCATATAAAGATGTATATTATATATAAATATTAGTATATATTAGATATATATTATTATATATTACCTGTTTAGCTATATATAGATGTTGTGTATATATATAGTTACTTTATAGGAAGTTTTTGCTGGGTGTAGTATTTTTATAAATTAAATATTTTACTGTAGCACAATATCTTCTATAGTGTATTATAGTATTATATATATAAGTATATTTATATTTATTTTTTATATAGTAAACTAAAGAACTTTTGTGGCGATGTAACAGAACAACTGCATTCCTCTGGTGTCGAACCAAACGGCATGTCTGCGACTGTCGACATTACTCGCGACGCTCTTACTTCTTAGCTTGAGTATATCCTCTAACCAAAAAAGCTACGATTCAAGGACAAGGTTTCTACGTACTCAAGCCCCTTCAAGGGATATAATAGGTTTTCCTGCCCTCCCATTCGTTCTAGTAAATTTAATAAATGTAAATGACTGAAGGAACTAAGGTGAACCTGTTGATATTGCGTACCATTCTAATGTGGTGGCTTTGCCATGTTTATGATGTTTTCTGTATCTATTTTTTTTTTGTCGTTAGAGCGTACCCGATATTATGTCGGTCTCAGTTCGCATATGCTTTGGTTAGACCCCGAGGAGGCGTAGTTATTCTTTACTCCTGCCCACGATAGTTCTTTATTACTTATACAATTTAAAGCGTCGTGTGTCGTATTGTCGTGTTCGTATTACATTTATTAAATCCTTTATCAGAAAGTGGGGAAGAGACCAGGGTGAAAAGCCTTGTTGTGATATCGCCTTGAAGGCTTGACCGTTTGCATGCTGCTTCGATTGACATCTAACTTTTTGATAGAGAATTAGCTCAGTCGGTTAGGGTCCGAGTATGTCAGATCTTAGTACGCAAGCATGCGTTGTTTGACCAAGAGGGACTGCAGTTTTCTTACTTTCCACACTTTGATAGTTCTTTATTTAACTATACAATTTTAGCTGACTGTCATTATTGCTAGTATTTTACATTTATTAAAGTTTACAGATACGAGGGGGGACGGGTGAAACTAGTTATATTACTTGAACGGGCTGGCCGTTGAAAGCGTTCTTGATATATAACTTTTATTGCGGTTACGGGTAGCCAGTCGGCATCATTAGGATCCGAGTAATGTCGATCTCAGTCGCAACATCTTTGCGTTGACGTTCGACCCAGCAGGAGGCAATCTTCTTTTACCATTCCCACAATAAGATTCTTAATTTAAACTTTTTCATAATTTAGAAATGTCCCATCGTTGCAGTTATTATATCATATATATATATATAGTTAATATATATATGTTACTTTATTATTATAATATATTATATTATATAATAAGTATTATCATATATATATACTATATTTATATATATATTGTATCTATAATTAATATATTATTTATATATATATCTATATATTATATGATAATATATATTGATTTTATATTAATATTAATATTATATGTCCATATTATTATAACTTATATTAAATAAAAATACTAATTATATATATAATGGATATCACTACGTACTTTATGTATATAATACTATATATAATATTTATAAAATATCATATATATATTATATATATATATAATAGTTTACTTTAATATCGCTCCTATGAACAAAGAATCTAAGGCTACCAATTCACGGATTGGGAGAAAGCCGTAGGCAAAGCCAAATTGTCAAATGCCAAACCTGTACCGATAACCCGGGCTGATTTGAAAGTGGGCAAGTCATGAGGGATATTGGAGAAAATAGAGTCAAGGGAGTTGTTCACAGATTTACACCGTGGTGTGCTTTAAGATTGAAGCATAGGGGTATAAACCTTGTGGGGGTAGAAATTTGGGAGCTATAAAAGAAGGAGACGTTAAAAATAAGAATTTGCAAGGTCACATGCAGTCTCGTCAGAGGAGGAAAGTATACTGCTCGGATGTTATATCTGGGCTCAATGTAATTTGATCTTTGTATAAGAGGTTTTTTTTGTGCACATTGTTACCAGGTACTTACGAGTCCATCAATAGATAACGTCCGACATATGGGGGCTGTAGATAATTATCAACACTGGGTGAGGATAAGTGCGGATGTGAGTGTGCGGCATGGATAGAAGATCTGAAGAGATTTGTTAGAAAGTATGTGAGTTATGTCTAAAGACCTTAGACTCACCTCTCTAAGAGTCGTAGTCTTGTATGTGAGCGAGAGTCCAACCCTTAATTCTGTGAGCTATATACTCCACACTGGGAGAGAGATGAGATATACATAACAAAGGGACAGCACACTGGGTGGTAGCTGAATGCATACCTACCAGGCTCCTCAGATTTTCATACCTCATATAGATCATTCTATCAGTGAGGAAAAATTAGCGAAATCCCTTGAAGATATGACACCTTTTGATTTATATTGTAGATCATCTACGAATTAACTAGTATGATATTATTGAGAGAGTAAGAGAGATAATCTCGAGACAGAGATGAGAAGAACCTGGTGGAGACGAAAGATGGGAGATATGTGATTTTGAAAGAGAGACAGAGAAGAGGAGACGAGATGTGTCCCGCGAGTGAAAGGATGGCGGAGCGTAAGAGAGATGAGCTAGAGAAGAAGGTTTTGTGAATATTCTTCGATAGAAACGTTTGAATTTTTTTTTTTGAGGAGACATTTGAAGAACAAATACATTATTTTTCCTGTTGCAATTACAAATCTTGCAGATAGACGATCAGTGTGAGGTTCTTCATAGGCACATCATCCTAGTATTCGAGCCAATTTTTATGCTAATAATCTATATATATATTAATATATGTAATATATATGTATATATATTATATTGTATATTATTATATATTTATCCATATTATATATTATATATATATTATTAGTATATATATAATAGTATATATATTATTATTTATGGTATGCGTTTTTTGCAAATCATCTGAAAACAAAGTTTTCAAGTAGTTTTATAATGTGCAACATATACACAAAGGGAAGAAATAAGAAATTTTTCCTTTCTGGATATTTTATTTTACCAAAATTAAGGGAGTATTTTTTGTTTTTTTAAACTTCATTATTATTTTATTGTTCATCTCAAACTTTGTTGAATTATTTTCATCTGCGTTCCCAAACGATTAATTTAAATTATCAATAACAACGATTCTTTTATTCTATTAGAAGCCAATTTTTTCTGACCCATAAAACGTTGATTTCATGTTTTTTTTCTGTTTTATTGTTTACAGTTTCACACTACTCACGGCGGGGTTCAGAGCCCTATACGTTATAATCTAGCTAGTTTCTATCACTAGCTTACTCATATTTTTTGATTTTTTCTGTCAACACACTCAAAGTCAATACGCAGATGAGCAGAGGCAGGCTTGAATGGGAGATAAGTTCACAGGAACACAGAGATGAAAAGGAGGAATTCAAGAACAGCAATTGTGGCAGGGAATAGAAGAAAGCACGCTTCAGAACTCAGCTGGATTCCACATACAACACAAAACCCTGTATGCAGGCAAGACACAGCACCTAGTGTACGAGAGGCGGACCGTAAAGGGGAGGTCGCGAGTTTAAGTCCTTCTCTTTAGCACCGCCGCTCGACCGTACTATAGAAAAGATGATAAAGCCACCAACATGCGCGCACAAACGATAGATTGTCAATAATTGAAAGTACACAGGAAGTTATATAAGCCTTTTTGGCCTTTGACGTCGACCCTCATCAAAAGCCGGGTGGAAACCGACGCCCCATATACTGAGAGCAGTATTCCATACAGAAGAGGATTGTATAGCTGGCGCAACTGGGAAGAGGAAAAAAATGTCTCGCAGGTGCTAACACAAACTCCCAGTTTGTTTGAGGCCGCCCTAGCAACCGTTGCTGATGTGAGCGTGCACAACTTTTTTTGTTTATTGCTTAAGGCCATAATGGATTTTAATATTGTACAACAGAGAGACGAGAGGAACAGATCTAAGAATAAGGAAATGTAGAAGCGTGCTTAGATGAGGAAGATTTGGTAGAAGTATGAGTTTTTAGAATTGAATTTCACCAAGTTCAGAGACGACCCCACCCGGAATTCTATCCAGACATCCGAAAGAATAGAATCGGAAAGATTAAGGACGAAAGGCAATTCTAGAAGTAAAAGAAGAGCGAATTGAAAATGAGTTCGAAGAATGCAAGGGTCGATTTCGGCATAACGAGTGCAGAGTTAGTGGGCAACGGTGAGCATCATTCGAATGTATGATAAATAGCTTGATAGACAGAACTTTGAGAACAACCCAACTCATGACAAGAAGGAAAAAGAAGAGAGCTCGCCCGCATCAAGCAAGCAGTCGATACTTGATGCGATTGAACAAGTAAAACTGAATAACAGGCAAAAGAGAAGGAGGAAACCCAAAAGGAGGGAGCATTTGGAGCAGCGCAGTGACGGTTGCATCATACTCTGCAAAAGCTATACTTTGGATATGTCAAGCGCCGACCACGAACGTTCCTTCCACGTAGAATTTCTTTAATGGGCCTAGAACATAATCAGTAACGATGCAAAGTAATATAACCAGCTAGACCTAGCGCCGAAGCCGTACTGGGCTCATCGGAAGAAGTGAAGAGATTCCATGTATATCAAGATATATGACTTCTACGGGCAGAAGCCCTACTCAAGAGAGTGGGTCCTTTGAAACGTCTCAATTGATCATCTAACGCAAATTACGTAGAATGAGCACAGACGCAGGGCTTTAAAGTGAGGAGATAAAATTGAGTAGAACACAGAAGATAAAGAGAATCCACGCAGCGTGCAGGAAAGAATGGAGCCACAGCAGCGGAGACACTCTGTCAGTTGACTAAGTAGTACCAGACACAAACTCAATGTGCGACACAGCACCCCTTTGCTTCGTGGACGTCGTAAAGGTGGTGTACGTAGTGAACAGTATCCCTCGAGCATTGCCGCTACCGGGTTCTTGTCCTATAGAAGAATCAAAGCCACATCGCGCCGCCAAAGAGATATATTCATTAACTACAGGATCAGTTTATAAGCCCTTTTGGCCTTTGACTCGACCCCAAAGCCGGGTGAAACCAGAGAGCCCCCAGATATGATTCTTATACAAAGAGCGGATTGAGACCTTTATAGCTGGAATTAGAGAAACGAGGAAAGAAAGAAAAGTTCTCGCAGTGTCTATAACAGCCGGAAATCCCAGGTTCTTGAACCGCCTTTTATTTTCGATGTGAGGTTTCCAGACATCTTTTGTTTATGTTAAGGCCAAGAATTTTATTGTATTCAGACAGGAGGACGACGATGAACCCGTCAAGAGTTATGGAAAGTTAGGAGTGTCTTGAGAGAGCGCGGATTTGTTTAGAAGTTGGGTTTTTGAAGAATTACAGTCTACATAAGTTGAGACACCACACCCGAAAATTTGTCCAGAATCAGCGAAGATGTAGATCGGAAATTTTAAGACGAGAGGCAATTTTTATATGATTGGTAGCACGAAATGAAACTTAGTGAAAGATATAAGGTCGAGTCAATCATATTGAGGGATAGAAGGAGATAAGATGGCAGGTGAGTCATCTCGATAAAAGCAGATAAAGTCGAGTACAAAAGACAGAACCCTGATAGAACACACTCTTGACAGGAAAAAGAAGAAGAAGTCGCCCAATCAACGACAGCCGATATTGAGCGATTTGAAGAAAGCTAGACATAAGAAGCAAAGAAGGAGGAACCCAAAGGAGGGAAGCTGGGAGAGCAGTACGCTGCATACTCTGGTCGGAGGATGTGTGATGTTCTGGCGCTCAGCGCGGATTATTGTCTCCCGTTAGCTTCCTAAGGGTGGAAAACATAAATCTGTTAAATATGAAAGTATATCGCCAGTACACCTCGAGCGCCGAAAATCGACTGGCTTGGGGATCGAAGAAAAGTGAATGAGGTAAATCTTTCGATTCAAGGCCTTGAAGTATCAAAATTTAGATAGAATACAGTTAGAGCTATAGGCGTAATTTGAAGATCAGAGCGGCTTCTTTTTTCGGAATACGGTTTGACATATGCGCTGCTTCAACCACTTGAGCGAAAGTGCTCAGATATTGAGGAATAGGAGATATATAGTTGAACAGGGCGGGTCATTAACGAAGCACACTCCCTCATATCGGGGAGGAATGCCATTGGCCACCGCTTCCTTACTTATAGCATTTCAGAAAGCCTATTGACCCGTTCAAATGTTATGCAAGGAATAGGACACCTGAGTTAGCTTTATTGATGTGTTCAAAGCATCTTTTGATAGAAACGTTTTAGAACGTTTGTTACGTGACCAGTTATTAAATCCCTGTGCTACATTCACTATGTGCGTGCCTTTCCGAACACTGAGGAAGATTTAGTATTAGAACATAAGAGTAATCATAGTTACAGGGCGGATAGCACGGAAGCACATTCCTCAAATACTCGGGGAGGAATGCCATCCGGGCCACCCGCGCCACCCGCTCGTAGCTTTCAGTAGCCCATGCACCCGATCGATTGTAATCCACAGGCAAGGCATAGGACACCTGAGAGAGAAGGAAGGAGATTGAGGAATGCCAGAATCGTCCGAGGCGGTGAGTTAGAGGGAATATTTATTGAGTCGATAGAGCATTTGGCTTTCAGTTGGCAGATTATCAACAGAACTCATCAGAGCAATAAGTAGAAAGACATATTTTACAGAATGTTAGAGATGTTTTTGCAAGAAGGCCAGAAAGTTTGTCAGTAGGAAGATCCAAGGAGTTTAGCGCACTTTCGTTTGGATGATGCAAGCCCGCTTTGCTCGTCGTAGAGTATCCTGCAAACCCTGCAACAATTTCTAGCAGAATGAAAATTAGCAGGTGATAGGAGAGAATTTTTCCATTCCGATACGCACATCGTCTCTAGCCTGAATGGCCAAGGAACAAGCACGAATCAAACCAGTGATTTATGGCGAGAGAAAGATTTAGATGATGGAAGAATGAACCTGTTCATCCTTTTTTAGAGGGCTATAATCAAGTCCCACCTTAATCGGCATGGTGTACAGAAAGTCGAAGCTTCACAGTCTAGAACATAAGCACAAGTATGTCCAATGTATAGTTAGGCGCGTGAGATCAATATGCAGTATGCTTGCCCCCCAAGCGGCCGATTCAAAGTGCCAGAGAAAAACGCATAGGGCAGGATGAGTTGAGAAAGTATTAAAATAACATATAATTTTATGGGAGCAATATGGGATTTTATAGAGAGAAGCCTAGTGTGAACAATAGGTCAAGTTGTTCAAGAATTGTCGGGACGATACGAGTGTGGTTCTTAATTAGTCTCCAATTTAGTTAATGATTCGCATCCTCCTTCAGTATAGAGCCAACCTCTTGTTGTTCATTAAGAATCCTAATAAGGACCTCAGTATTGGATGAGAAGATATAACAGTTCGAGAAGTAGTAAGATTTCAAAAAGGCCGTGAAATCTTTCTTGGAACCGTGCGAAAGCACAAGTTTGAGTAGAAGGTTATATCTAGTTTAGTTTATAAAAACTCGAGTAGTGAAGATTGATGATCGATCTTCGAGACGTGGTATTTTAATGTTTCTAGATTATTATAAGGTAACATAGTAAATATTAGCACGATAATAGTGATCTATTAAAATTGACACCTCAGATCTTCCTCCTTGCTAATACGCTTAAATCCAGCAACATGCCTGACTTTCGCCCACACAGACTTTTCTATTAGGCTTTCGAGCGACAATTAGCTCTGCGGGGTTACGGTCACTCGAACGGTTCAAAGGAGAAGCGGTTTCTAAACCAAAGCTTATTTAGGATAAGGAACAGCACCACACTTTATATAATTTTCTGCTGTGACATTGTACTCTGTTTCTTCTATTATAGACTTTTGTATTCAGTAACTTGAATTGATACTGTCCTACCGGTAATTTTAGTGTAGCAGTGAAATAAAAGAGAGAGTGCATAAACAGGAAACGTTACTCGCATCTAGGAAAAACAAAATAAGTGATTTGTTAACTGAGATCTTTTTCCCTCCATGCGGCAGATATCTGTACTCGTCTTCCTTGTTAAATGACTTCTGACCTGACTGTTCATTAATCCTTTTGTGACATGTCATCTAAATCGTCAGGTTGCAATCCTCATGCTACAATTATCTAATTAAAACTGTCCATAGTTGACCTAAGAGACGAAGACCCATCTTTGGAGCGAATCATGCTGCTGTTAATATTTGAACTATCCATTGCGCACCCTCTAAATCGGGGCACAATTCCCATGAGACCAAAAGGAAGATAATTAGACAGTGCTGTATTCACATTCACAATTTAAGTAAAACTAAGTGTCTCTGGTGATAAAATCTTCTGTTCTCCATGCGATGTTTGGGCAATGTTGTAGTGATTATAACTGGGTGTAATGGGAGTTACGTATGGTGTTCTTTAAAAAACATGGTTGAAAAAAAGGCAGCACAGCATTTTATCAAAAACACCGAGAATATCTTCTTTCTCATCGCTGAGCGTGTCTTTGGTGCAACGCTGGGCGAGACAGGTTTTAAAGTCTAACATAAAAGAGTACGGAGGAATATTCTCTCCATCACAAAGAAGAAGTAAAACAAACGTTTGTCGATACCCTAAATCTGTGTTTTGAAACATTATTTTTTTTGGCAGACAAGACTAGCATTCAGGGAAAGCATTAGTGAAGAAAATCCTCGCAATAACCGGGGTAATTAGTACATGGTTGTTCTGAAATTGCGATTATCAGGTAATTTGGCTTGAAGATGTTTTTTAGAGCGGAGAAAAAGTACTCTTAATTTATGTTCTCAACGCATGTGTACATAAACGTAGATCGCTGGATATCATTTTCAGGCCAGTTAAATAACAAACATATAATTGAAAGGTCAGACATCGCAAGTATTTCTCTGTATCATAGATGAAACTCCAATGACCATCTATGAACAACTGCCTTCGTATTGAGATGAGTGCAGTTGATTTAAAAAACATGGGTGTCAAGCACGCTATGCTCTCACTTGTTTATCCAGAGCGTTTGTTACGTTTACAGACGCTACCTTATACCAAGGATGAAGAAATATTGGTTATCCCTTCTACCTCCAGTCTGTGCTCAATGAGTCAGGTTCCTATAAACCTCTAATTAGGTAATAGCGCCAACTGCTTGACGGAGCCAGCAAATTTCAGGGTTAAATAAAGGCTCGTAAGAGCTAAGATTAAAAGAAAAAATAATACGACAAATATGGTGTGCAGACCTGGTCTAACATTGCGCATCTCTTAAATCTTGTCTTGTGAATTTCCAAGGGATGGGGCGGAAAGGGGAAATTTTCAAAATGGGGGAGGAAACTTTTTATGTGTTCATTGAAGAATCAAAACATTATCAGGACTAGAAGGATAAAGGAAATGCATCTCGTGAAAGAATTAAAAGCAGAAACAGAACAACTTGTCTCTCAAGCAAGGGCACCCTCAGTCTTACACTAGATTTCAGCAGTAGATATTGAAAGTCTTCACGGCTGTTCAATCAAAATCCGCCAAGAAAGATCGCTCTGGATTAGATATTTGAGCCAATGGACCCCCCGAAGGGTTGTGGTGAAGTCCTTATGGCTGAATCTTTATGTAGTAAAAAAATTGAAATTGCTTTTAGGGCTGAATGATGATGAAACAAGAATCTGAAAAGACAAAAATTCTTTCAAAATATATTCAGAATCACAGAATTTCATTTCACAAAGCTGTTGATGTTGCCAAGCGGATGAAGCGAACAACTATTGCAGATCTCATAATGAAAAAGGAATTTGACGCTCTTAGATTGTGGTTCTTGAGGCGAAAGTATTTGTGAGAAACAAGATTGACAACGACCAGTAACTCACTAAACGTAAGCAGCAGTGCGTCCACTGAAAAGTTGTCGAGCGAGAGATGATTCATGCAGTTGTTTCTCAACACGTGAACTTTGCTTAAACAACATTACTATGCGATTCTTCGGCCAATATTGTGAAAACAGACAAGTCGCGCCTTCGACAAAAATTAATTGACACTGCTATGCCCTATGGAAACTGCTGATCGAACATTAATTTCCAGATTGGCGTTGGGGTATAAAGCGAAACAATCTCACAGTCAAGTTGCGTACCCAAATATTTTTTAGGCTTTTGATTTTGTATTTCAGATTAGAGGTTTGTGGTATGTAACACTTTTCAGTAATCTCAAAAGAGATTAAAAATCTACATTTAAAAATCGCAACAAAAAGGAACTTAACACATCTGGGCATGCTAGCCATTACCAATGAAGATTACACAAATAAACTTATATGACAATCCTTTTACCTGTTTAAATAGTAGGACTAAGACATTATTTTTTTTTTTTAGTTAAACATTTTTTAATTCAATTAAATTTTCATACTTTGTGAGTACTTTTTATTTAAAGTGATTAAACAACTTGAATTCGGTAATCTCGTATGCACAATTAAACGGTCAGGCCTTTTCAATAATGATAAACAATGTACCATGCTTAAGTATTCATGCCCATAGGCATTAGTATTTTTGGTAACCAAATTTTTATCTAAATTTTTGCCCGTTTTTATTGGCATACATTTAGTATATCGACACTTCCAACCTTACCCTCTCAATGTTTAATGGTAAATTCTTTTGCCCCCCCCCCAATTTGGAACCCAATCGCTGCCACATATATATATATATTATTTATTATATAATATTATATAATTATATAAATATTATACTATATATATATTATATATTATTATATATTATTCATATAATGGATTATAATATGATTATAATATATATTATATATAATAGGTTTTATGATTATTATAGTATATATATCTATATATATATAGTATTAATATATATAATATATATATTATTCAACTATTATAATATATATTATATATAATATATTTAATATATACTATATATATATATATTATTTTATATTTATATTATATATATTATGTATATATACTTCATCAATCTATTGCTATATTACACTATATTACACTATATTATACTATATCATATACTCTCAATATAATATATATATTTACCGTAAATTGATATAGATATATTATATTATTATATACATTAGCTATAACGATATATAATATATTACTTATAGCTTTACCTATAGTATTATATATATATATATATATATCATTATAATTATTATTATAATAAATATATTTACGTATATATTATATATATATATATATATAGTATATATAATATAAATATATATATATATATAATAATATATAATATATTATATATATTTATTATTTATATATATATGATATATATACTATACTTATAATAATAATATATCTATATTTATAAAATTTCTGGTAGGAAGAAAATTATATTTCATATATTATTAGTATAGTATATTAATATAAATATACTATAATTATAATAATATATATAATGATCATACTCAGTGTATTTTTTTAATGAACTCTTAAATAATTATAGCGTTCAATAAATCAATATCAAAGATTTAATCTCTTCCATATTGAGGAAAGAACGCCGAGCCCTGTAGTTCGGTTAAACCCAGCGCTTTGGCAATATATATATTACTATTATTATGTATATATATAGATATTATACATATTATATATCATATATATATAGATAGTAGAATATATTATCTATATCATATATATATGTAATAAAGATAATATAATTATATATATATATATAATTATAGATATAGTAATAATATATACTATATAAGTATATATTATATACTAAATATATATATATATATTATATATATATATATTATACTTATATATATAGATTATATATGATATATATATATTATATTTATAATTATCATATATACTATATATATATACATATACTAAATATATTACTTATATACAGTATATATTACTATATATATATATATATATATATATATATATAATATATAATTATATATATATATATATAATTCTATATATAATA
This sequence comes from Trachelipus rathkii, assembly GCA_015478945.1. Lineage (NCBI taxonomy): Eukaryota > Metazoa > Arthropoda > Malacostraca > Isopoda > Trachelipodidae > Trachelipus > Trachelipus rathkii. The sequence continues at coordinate 10,219 of JABUQX010040845.1, read as the reverse complement.
TATGGTTTATGTTAATTGGAACTGTCCTTTATTTGTTGCAAAAATTCTTAGAATAATTAATGGCCGTGTAAAAATAAAAACTCACAAATTTCATTTTTTATTGAAAATATTTTATATTTTATTTCATTGTTTTTTTTTTTTGTTAAAAAAACCTGCAGGTGTTGGTAATAAAAGAACAATAGTAATAAAAAAAATAATGCAATTATAAAAACTTAGCAATAATTATAATATAATTTATTTTTCCTTTCATTTTTAAAGCTTTATTCACAAATATTGAAACTTAATACAAATACATAAATTTACATATTTCTTTATTATTTATACACCTAATAAAAGAAAAATATGTAATTTTAATATTATATAATTTTATATTTACATTACATGCTCTCATTATTATATTTACACCATTTTTATCACCTCCTATAAATTGAACCATTTTCAACTTCGTTGTGTGTATTGGTTCGTGTCCGGTTTGATTGGACGATTTGTAATTTGAACTGCCAAATCTGGTGGATTCCATGCAGGTCGTTGGGCTTTCCCCACCGGAGGAGATAATTTACATATATAGATATATTATATATATATATATATAGATAATATATATGTATATATATATATATATATATATAATATATATATATATAATTTTGATGTTTAAATATATAAAATATAATTTTGTATTTTTATATGTATACTACTTATATATATTTAATATAATTTATCATATATAATATATTATTATATATATATTATGATATATATTATCTATATATATAATATATCAGATTATTAATTTAAGAATATTATATAATAGAAAAACAAAACAAAACAAATAATGCCAAAGCACCACAACTCTATCAATCGAAGGACAATGATTGAATTGCTATATATATCAAAAGAAATTGGAAATATATATATTCTTTTTCCATCTTATTGCTTCTAAAAATCCGTATTTAAATTGTTAAAGAAAATTTTGTAATTAAAATTAATTTTTTTACGAGACTTGTCAATTAATTGTAATTAATGGTAACTGAAACTTCAGTTTAGAAACATTAAAGATATTAAGATCATATGAAAAGGGACTTATACTTAACAGAACAAGCATATTATATAACTTACTTAATAGATTGAGTTAAAAATTCTATGAATTTTTTTTTACAATCAAAAGTCTGTATTGCTAGCAGTTTCTGACTATTTTGGTCTATGGAAAAAAACAAAAAAAAAATGAATTCTGGTTTAAAATTTTAAAATACCGTAAGTATAGTAAAAAGAGACGAGAGAGAGCAGGAAGCTAGTTACCAAATATGCGATTGTGATGTATATAAACTTGCTACTCTGCGTTAGATTATGATGATATTCAAGAATTGAGTTTATACAATTTCAATATGTTAATAATTCCTGTGCCCGTAATTTATATATATATATAAATTATTATAATATATGTATAGTAATATTATATATTATAACTTATTATTATAATACTATACTATATTATATTTATTTATATATTATATTATATGAGTATATATAAATATTTACTATATTATAATATATATAGTATTATTTATAATAGTATATACTTATATATAATATATATATATATATATGATATATATATATATTAATTATACTTAGAGTAATATATATAGTATATATTAAATATAATAATATATTATATTATATAATATATATATATTACTATTTAGTATATATATATATATTTATATTATATATAATATATATATATATATATATATAATACTATATAGTATATAATATATATATTATATTATATATAGTATATATAATTATATTATATATATATTATATATATATATAGATTATATATAATATTATATTATTATACTAGCTATATATATATATATATTTTTTAACCAGGAATTAGCACTGTATTTGCTCATATCTGTACAAAAGATTGTTACAGGTTGATTTATCTTACAACTTTTGCCTCATTATGGCATTCATATTTTTGTACTTATTTACTAAGAATTCTAGATTAGGTGGAAGGAAAGATCCAGTATTACTATAGGTCTAGCGTAGTCGTTAAAAAAAGAATTATTGTTTAAATGATTAAGGGCAATTCAGTCATTGGATTCATTTGCGTTTCTCATTTCCTGAGTAATAGCATCAATTCTTGAAATATATTATTACCATAAATCTGCACAACTCTCTCTCTCTCTCTCTCTCTCTCTCTCTCTCTCTCTCTCTTCCTCTCTCTCTCTTTATACTGTAATATATATATATATATATAATATAATATATCATATGTTATTTGATGGTATTTTTATGTAGAAAATATCTTGAAGGATTACAAATAAGAGCTATGATTGTATAATATTGATATAGTATACTATCATATATATATGATATAGTTCAGATAAATGAAGAAGCTCCACCACAACTTTTTCAGCGGAGGAAATGTTTCTTTCAAATGGCTTCGACGCGAGAACAATAAACGTTATAATCATTTGCAAGACAAGTTTTTTCAACCTTAAAGTGCCTCATGAAATTTAAGAAATCGTTTGAATTAATTTATTTACCTTAATATTTGCAATTAAATATTTTAAATTTTATATGGTGCAAGTTCGAATTATTAAGGTTTGGTTTAATTTGCAAATTCAAAAATCAAAAGTTTTATTTTTTTTTATAGGTTTTCCTTTCAAATTTATAAATTGCAATTTGTATTCATCATACAGTTCACTTGTTGTTCTCTTACTTTCTTTATTTTTTTCTCATTTTTTGTATTCTTCATTAAATAAAAGTATTAAGTCATATTTTTATTAGAGAGAGTGTAAAAGTATGGATAGTGTTTTTTTCAGTTAAATGAAAACAGAAAATTCTTTATATCATACATTTCATTTATGTTTGTATATTTTCATTAAAGTTATTTATTACATATTATTATAAAATTTATTTAATATATTTGTTTTCATTTTATCTTAGAATGACTTAATCGATTATTATAAATATAAAGAATTTTAATTGATATAATTATTTAAGGATGTAACGGTCTATTTATTGACTTCTTTATGTTGTTTAATATCTTTGCATTACAATAAGAAATGATGCCTAATGTATTTATTTGATATTTTGAGTAGTATATCTAGGTTTGCCTTTAGAGAATTTTTATATTTTATAGAAAGCCTCGGCATGTTATGCTGAATTTATTCACTTAAAAGCTTTTTCTTGTAACATTGTTATTTCCTTATAAAAACTAAATTAGAATGATATTGAATATTTATTGATTATTTCGTTTTCGTCTATCATTATTTGCTACTCTTTGGCGTTTCTAACATTTTTAAAGCAAATTATTTAAATTTTTTATACTGATCAAAACATATGCAGCATTTAAGAAATTACTTTTCAGCAACCGAGTATTAAATTTTTCTATGGTTTGCTTCTGTATGTGATAACTACTAGTTCACTTGTAACTTTAAAAATTTGTTGGAAATTTATTGCATATAAAGGATTTGAGCATTAATAATAAGAAACTAATTTTCTTTATTTTTTTTGTTGGGTGTCTTGAGTATTAGTCGGAAGTTAAAAAAAAAAAAGTGAAAATAATGACCTGTCCCATAAAATTACAAAACATAGTAAACTTTTCCATTACTATTAATTTAAAAAATATTTGCAATTTCAATATAAAATTAAATACTGTAGGTAATATAGTATTTATTATTATTTTCGTTTAGTATGTAACAATATTTTATGAGTAAGTACCATCATAACATAATATTTTATATTTTTACCAACATTATAAACTTCAAAAATTTCAAATTCTTATGAAGGCTAAATATAGCAAATATAACAAATATAACAAGTATAACGAGTATAACAAATATAACAAGATTTACTCTGTCTTTGTTTACTAATATGACAAAAAAGACTCTATTAATTTCCTCTTGTATTTAATTTTTCATAAAAAATAGTAAAAACAAATTTAGCTAAGCTACTTCAAAGTGATTAGTAGTAGGAATGGTGTGCATGTGATAGAGAGTTAATAAAAATATTTTATCATAAAAATCTAAAAAAAAATTATATCAAAGGTATTGATTGATAATTAAATTAATCATAATGACGTAAAATTTTCTTTCATAAAAGGAACCATGGTTGATGGAAAATTTTATGCAACTTAACATGTATATATATATATATATATATATATATATATATATATATAATATATAGATATATATATATATGATAGATAGTATATAGTTAGTGTAGTGTGATTATAACTAGTATATATTATAATAATATATAATTATAGGTGATAGTATATATAGATGATAGTATATGTATTATATATACTAATAAAGTATATATATATAGTGTGTAGTATTATATATTGTATAATATATATATATACTGTATTAATATATATTTGTATATTATATATTATATATATAATAAGTGTAATAATAACGTACGTTGCTAGGAACTCAAACTGAATACAACGATATCATTTACATTTAATTTGTGCAACTTGACACAAAATTAATTTTTCAAATTCCTTTATATAAAGGTAATTACGAGTCGGCTTCTAGGCTTCATTCAAAATAATATAAAGCACTGGTTTAGGATAATCGGCTTCCAACCGATTTTTCAATAGTAATTGAAATTCAAAAGATATTTTGATTAAAAAAAGATAACAGATCATAAAATTGATAGCCAAGAAATCAACGGTGAAATAGATGCTATATAAGAAATGGCTAAAATAGAAATGGAAATATTATGTATATTATTATATTATAAAAGAGGAAAGGTACCACAAAATTCAAACACAAAACTATTATCACTCTTTATTAATACTATATTATTTTATTATACATTATTTTATTATATATATATTTATTATTATTGATTATTATTTTTATTATGTATGTTAATTAGTTCATTTATTATTATTCAGTTTTATATTATTATTATTATAGTCAGATTTTATTATTGATTATTATTCATTATTATTATTATTATATTATTATTACTTAATATTATTATTATATTATCTATTATTATTAATTATTATTATTATTATATTGATTATTATTATTAGTTATTATTATTATATTATTATATATTATATTATTCTGTATTAAAGTTCTTATATTTTATTAATTATTATTGACTTATTATTATTAGTATTAATCTTATATTATTATTATTATATTATATTATTATATTGATTTTATTATTATACTATTATAATATATTATCTATTATAAAATCATTATTATTTATTATTATATTATTATTATTATTATTTTATTATTTGATTATTATTATTATTATTATTATTATTATTATATTTTATATATATTATTAATTAATTATTTTATTATTATTTTATAATATATTATATATTATTATTATTAGTATTATTATTTATTATTATGTCGTTATTATTGATTATTTATTATATTCTTATTCATATTATTATTATTATTATGTTAATTATTTTATTATACATTTATTATTTTATATTATTATTATTATTATTATTCGATTATTATTAAAATATTTTATCTGATAAATAATATTATTATTATTATTAATTATTATTATTATTATTAATATTATTATTATTTTTATTATTATTATTATTATATTATTATTATTAATTATTCATTAATTATGATTATTTTATTATATATTATATTAGTATTATGTAATTATTATTTTACTTATTATTATTATTATGCATAATTTATTATTATTGTAGTTAGACGTTACGCATCGAGAGCGGAAGCGTTATCCTTTCTCTCCTGTGTTGTTCGATTTAAAACAATGTGCTAAGTGCTAATCTATGTGCCCCTAACATTTGGAATATATAAGTGTATTTAATTAAATCAAAATTAAGTGCATTTTAAAAGAGTTTAAAATACCATTTAAGTGACAAATATTACAAAACTTTAGCCACCTATCATAATTTCAAGATATACCAAAATGGCTAACACTTAGAGAATAAGGCTAATCCAAACTGGTGCCGCAAATTGCCCGAGCCCAGCGCTAGCAACTCTCAAAATGAGTCACAAATATACAATGGCAAAAACCCCTCAAAATACTAGCAACTAATAACAAATCTCATTTTAACGTTAATACTAGAATTAAAACAAACTCTAATGTTATTAATAACTTAATGGAAACAAAACAAAACATAAAACAAAATATAAAAAACCAAGAGTAGAAATAAAAAAATCAATATAATTGCAAACTGCGAAACAGAGGAAGACCAGACATACCTTCCCTCCAAGATTAACTTTATCAGAATTTCAAGAAAACTGCTAATCCATTAATCTTTCGTCCGAGTCTACCAATATCCCATCACACTTCCCTCCCCATTCCCCAATAGGCAAATAGAGATTCTCCCGATTATTCTGACCTGCTAGCAACCATAAACGATCTAAAAAGTGATATAGTTCACATGAAAATTGCTTTCAGGAATTAAAGAGTTTAATAAACCAAAAAGTTATAAGGATAAAGAATTTCAAAGAAATCGCAAATTGAAAGCGTAAAGGTTGACAAAATTAGGAATCGAAAGCCCAAGATGCGTCAAATCTGTCTTCACAAAATACCAGAGTATCTGAAAAATGCAAGCTCCTAGTACAAATACCAGAATTTATCCTGAAATGCAAGCATCAGTACAAAACAATTTGAAACAACTATTTTATCCGAAAGTAAATGAGAATATTTAAAAATGTCTTGGTTAAGTGGCCAGTGAAATACTGCCGAATGAGAAGTGAGAATTGTTAAATTAACTGTACATAATACACTAATCGAACGAAAATTAAAACATAAAAAAACCTCTGAAATTTCTCGGATGCCACAGGCGTGGGGCAAAGCGTGCCAATGACGTCACAGACAAACGGTCATTGAGATTTAAATCACACTGCGTTAATTTAAATCAACATATCTTTCAAAGCTTGTGTATCAATTAAAACCAGAATAACCCTTTGTGAATGAATCTTTTAACTCCGCTAAAGAGAGGAATTATTATTTAAAGCCTAATAACAATAAAGACCAGATTCATCCTCAGTTCTTAAAAACTTGTTTATATGAAAAATGGAAACTATACCTTAAAACACAAACTCGCTCGAGCAGAAACATCTAAAAATTTAGAAACGAAAACGGTAATTTGCGACAATTTACTTATAAACAAACCTGTAAGTGTTCGCTCCTGTGGTTAAAAATGTAAGTAGAGGTCGTCCGTGAAGTATCATCTTATAAAAAAATCCCTACTCCAACAGTCCCAATTATTATTATTTGACAGTGATTAATGATTATTCTTATTATCATTATTATATTAATTATCTTTTATTTTATTATCTCATTATTATTATTATTATTAATTATCATTAATCCCTTTATAGCTGTATATCCTTTCAAATCTACTTGATTATTGATCTATTATTATACTAATCATCCTTTTATCTATTTTATATGCTTCCTATCTATAGATTCCTCTATTATTATAATACTTATTCATATATGCAATTTTTATTACCCATCCTATCATTCTAATATTATGTTTATTATTATTATCATTTATATCATTAATAATTATTATATTCATAATTATTATTATACATTATTATTATATGTATCTATTATTATTATATTATTATTCATTATATTATTATTACTTATTATTATATTATTATTTTTATTATTATTATTATTATTATTATGTTTATATTAATGCTTCTCTCTCGCTCTCTCTCCTCTCTCTCTCTCTCTCTCTCCTCTCTCTCTCTCTCTCTCTCTCTCTCTTCCTCTTCTCTCTTCTCATCTCTCTCTCTCACAAAATCACACACACTACACCACACACATGCGACTACTCTCTCTCTCTCTCTTCTCTCTTCTCTCTCTTCTCTCTCTCTCTCTCTCTCTGACACACACACTCTTTCTCTCTCACTCACACTCCCACTCTCTCTCACTCTCTCGCCCTCTCTCTCTCTTCTCCGTCTCTTCCTCTTCTGTCTCTCTCTATCTCTCACTCTCTCTATCTGCTCTCTCACACTCCCGTCTCTCTGACTCACTCTACTCTCTCTTACACACACTTCTCTCACAGCACCATTCCCCTTCTCACTCTCTACTCTCGACCCTCGCCTCCCTCTCACACTAACGTATCTCTCTCTCCACGATCACCTATTCTCTTGCTCACACTCCCTTCTCTCACACTCCCTCTCTCTCCCTCTCTCTCACACTTTCACTCTTTCTCTCTCTTTCACACACTCTCTTTCTCTCTCTCAATCTCTCTTACGCTCTCTCCTCACTCTCTCACCTCTCCGCTCTCTCTCTCTCACACACACTCACATACATCTTTCTCTCTCTCTCTATTCTCACATTTTCATCCTCTCTCCACCACATCTCACTCCCTCCCTCACTCTCTCTATAACACACACACACTCCCTCTCTGCTTAACTCTTCCCTCTCTCCTCTCTATCTCTCTTCTTATCTCTCTCTCCACACTCTCTCTCTCTCTACCTCTCTCTCCCACTCTACTCCTCTCTCTCTCTCACATCCACAGACTGTGTTTTTATTCGCTTCAAACACACCAACACTTTCATCCTCTTCTCCTCTACATCTCTCTCTCTCCTCTACTCATCTCTCATTTGGCTCATACGATCTCTCTCTCTCTCCTCTCTCCTCTCTCTCCTACCTTCTCGTAAAACCACCAGCTTCCTCTCTCTCCTCATATATACTTTCATCTTCTCTCCGACACACACAAAACTACTCCTCTATCTATCACAGCCCAGTATCTATCATCTATCTATCTTAAATCTATTCTAACTCTTATCTATCAGCTCATTCTATCATATACTATCTATCTATCTACTTCGGTTCTATCTATCTATCTAATCATAGATCTATTTATGTATTGGCTATCCTATCTATCTATCTTATCCTATCCTATCTATCTATCTATCTATCGCTTATCTCTTTGTACTTCACTTGAATCATAGTGACATATTATAATGATTCTACAAAAACTAACAATTCTCACATATGACCCATATGACACCAATGATTAATCCATCGATCAACAAATTGTTTAACATCTTTGTGGTATACACGGCACTAGGATTATTAACTATCACATTGGCGTGTGCATTTAGTACTCTCGCTTAACCTTTCGTTACATATAACTCTGTGCCTACCAATTGTCTCCACTTACATATACCTCGCACACGCTTATACAGTGCTAATATAAATATCTTAATCTTTATCATTGTTTACGCGGAGTTATTCTTACTAATTTTTTTGTATTATATTATTTATTTGTCATTATTATCATATATTTATTATTATTGATTATAATATATTATTATTTTCATTATTATTATTATTATTACTTATTTATTATTATTTATTATATATTAATATTATAGAAACTATAATGCTTGTATTATTATATTTATTATTAGTTATTATCGTATTATTCAGTCAGGTGATAGTGTGCTAGTCTGCAGCCTGAGTAGTTAGAGATGAGTTGAGTAGTCGTAGTCCTGGTCGGCGCCCAGAGTATAGTAGTTTAGTCGAATCTTATTGTTAGACTATACAATGTTCACGGAAGAGCCAACTCTTGATCTTTTCCGCTCACCAGCATAATCGCAGTTAGCTCGAATTATCTATCTCAGAATATTGAAACATCAGAAAGGACACCTAGAATCGAGCCATTCTCTGCTTCTCCACCACTCATCATTCGCGCTTAAACAACATACAACAGCTTGCTGACCTAACTAAGTTCCAAAAACATATACATAATTGATGCGTGCTAAGTGACTAACCGAAACATTTCTGATTGAGACTAACAACCGGTTATATCCGATCCCTGGTATATACTGACAAGACACAATTCGCGCATTTCGATTCTAACAAACGGGGTGGCGGAGTTTAATTTACTAAAAATAGCGAATTTTCATGAATACCCATACTGTAATAAATCTCATCAACATGTTCAAGCTCAAATAGAGGCATCAGGCACAGATCGACAGACAATTCAATATCGCAGATAAAATAATTCTTAAATGGAGTCTTATAACCGCCCAAATTCATTTGCTTTAAAACCATGAGTTCATTATAGATCGCCTGTAAGAACATTATCAACAACACACTATTATCTACTTAAAGTGAATAATTACGAGCTGATTTTCAACAATGATTCAAACGAGAACATACAAATCAGAATCTCGGA